>JAPKLY010000676.1:0-34058 GCA_026898435.1 Prunella vulgaris
ATAATGATTATTTATTTATAGTTTAAAAGTTTTTACAACTTTTAGATATTTTAGCAATATCCTCCTATTTATAGTAACTCACCCTCACAATGGACTATGAATATTATTTTGAATCAACGGTTGGGACGAGTTCTCTTGATTTCTCAATAACTCTCAACTTATACTAATTTTTTTTTAAATTATTCTAAAATACTCTAGCTTTATATTATTAATTTTTAGAGTGTTCTACATGATGTTAAAGTCAAATTTGAGTAAAAAAAATTTGAATAGAAAAAATTTGGGACCAAAAGTGCAATATAACATTGGGACCAAAAGTGTCATAAACTAACGGAACCATTAGTTTTTTGACGTTGGGACCAAAAATGCAACAAAAAAATGTGTATGAGACTAGTTTTGCACACCTTGGGACCAAAAGCGATCAAGGCCGTGTCCTGTGGGACCAGAACTGCAATTTCCTCATTAAATTTGTTTGTACATCATTTTACGGTTGTTTTAGTAGAAAAATTCTTACCTTTCAGCTAGTAATTCAATAATAACTAATAATAATAATAATTAATATTCTTAATACCCTTCAACTCTTATCCTTCAGTGAAAATATTTTGTACTCTCCTGAACTAATATACATTAATGAAAATAACAAATACCCTTTAGTGAAACAACTCATACCATATGGATAATTTTTTTTCACTTTATATCTTGAAGAAATAAAATATACAAGGAGACTACTTTTTTTACTACAAATGGTAGGAATTTTTTTTTTCTCAATTTTGAGTGTAGTGAGTCTATTTTTTTTTTTTTTTTTTTTTTGTCAATTGCACAAATTATTGTTATTCTGCACAATCATAACTCTTATATCCTCCACTTTTTCAATTTAGGGTAAACAAGAAGAATTTTGTCCAATCGGATGAAAAAGACTTCCAGCACATGAAATTAGGCTTCTTTTTTTTTTTCTAATGGAATATAAAAGAAATGAATACTGAACACTTGAACATGCTGATTAACGAAAGGAAGAGAAGACATAAAGTCAAACTTCGTACTGTTCTTCTGGCGGTGAGAGTGCAATAGAGTGCACAAATCTTGCATGAAGGCGTAATCGAGCAGCTAATATATTATTATGCATCTGATCAACATAGGGATAATTAAGAGTTTATAACATGAAATGTTGCTCAAATTTAAATATGAAAAATGTATTTTTGTAGAGTAGGTTTTATAATCTTTATCCGTCATCAATTTTATTTTTGTTTTCAAAACATTGAACACTCAAGTTAGAAGGAAATTGAATTACTTCATCACAAAGAAAGTCACAAATACTATGTGACTCTTATATATTATTGAACAACATCTAACAACTAGATGTAAGAATAACGTCACACATCACATCTTAAGTCGATGATCATATCGATATACTTGGTCTAAATATTTTGATTCAAGGATTTGAAATCTACAATCGCAATTACTGAATTTACAAATCAAAATCTAACATAAAATTTTAATTGAAATGATTCATGTGGATCTAGAAAACATCAATAATTTTTGAGTAAATATAACCTTCGTAAACAAATTTATGATCTAGTGAAGCTATCATTGAATTTAGAAATATATATCTCTACTTGAGGCTTCGTGCAATCAAAGGAGTAGCATCTGATGGTAGGTGGCGGAGCTTGCAAACCTTAGGAATTTACATACTCTTAAACCCTAGAAGAACATCAAGAGAAATAATTTAGGCCATATAAAATTTTCTTACAGAACAATGATATTTATAGAGTTGTTAGAATGAATCGGGAGAAGAGTGGTGAGCCAACACACAATCCAACTTATTCCACAATTTTACAGATCTTGATGGGTTAGCCCATGATGGGGATGGACTGGGAACTACTTATGCAATCCAACCCTCAATGGACTATGATCTTAGTAGGTTAGCCCATGAGCTTTCTTCGTGATTTTTTCACATACATTATTTATAATAAATTTTAAATAATAATAATTAGCCTTAGTCTTGTATGCACTAGGCTCACTATGCAACTTTAGTGCAAATATTTTTAAAAATTAAGTTACACAAAATACTATTTAAAAGTCACACATGTTATAACTGAAAAGTTTAATTAGTTTTAATAGTGTAACTTTTTAGTAATTATAAATGTACTTTTTGCAGTATTAAATGGTATAATTTTTAAAAAATATACTTGAGCTGTACGGTACACTTGGTGCCCAAGGGACTATACTCAAATAATTAATGTTTGCAAATTCATCGCCGTCTCTGTGTGATTAAATTTGAAGACACCAACTTGGATCATTAAATTTTAGATTAAGGGCTATATGGAGATTTGAGGGTCTGATGTATGTGTAATACAAACCAGACGAGAAAGAAGGAAGTTTTACGACAATCTAAATAATGAGTCATTAATAGATATTCACTATTATCCTCAGTGTTCGTCTCAATATGATAGTCATTCTCTCGAATGTCTTTAAAACTGAGGAGGGTACGCTTTGATTGTGGAAACAATAAAGCATTTTCGGTTATTAATTCGGTACCCATAGGGAGGATTATCGAGGCTCTTCCGGAGCCAACAATTTGAATATCATCGTCGAAAATTATCTTGGCACTTCCTTTCTTTTCAATTAATGTTTGGAAAAATTTTCTATCTTTCAAGATAGTATGTGTAGTAGCACAATCTACTAAACACAAAATATTCATCTCCATAAGCACACAGTTGTACGTTTCGATATGAGGAATGCTAAGGAGAGCTAAGATTACAGACGCAAATTTATCAGCCGCACAAGGGGTCACTTAGGTCATACTATATCAAAAAGGTATTAATTTTGTAGAAAATAGTGATCGATAATTGGGGTTGACTGAAAAAATAAAGCATTGATAAGCAATCAATAGTATCAAAATGTATCATGCAACAAAGTCAAATAAAAGCTAGTCAAACATGTTGGGCAACCAAAACAAGTAGTAGCAAAAGTCTAATAAAGAAAGCAAGTAAACAACATGTTGGTGTCGATCACTCATTGTCTCCAAAGTCGTCTACAGTCATCTTTTCACCCAAGAGGTCATCCTTCTCCATGTCAAAGCCTGCTCGGGGCAGGTCGGTGTGGTGTGATTCACCTTGAGGAGCCTTCCCCTTTTTGTCTTTTAGAATACGTTGATATAACTCCACTATATGTTTTGGAGTACGACACAAGCAAGACCAATGGTCGTCGCATCCACACTTGTGACAGAGTTGTTTGTTCTATGCATGTGAGCTCGATGGTTGATCTTGAGGTGCATTCTTGTCAGTTGCACTTTGTTGTGCATTGTTGCGACCTCGGCCTCGTCCCCTACCACGACCTCGACTTCGGGTCGATCCGCGGCGCCCACTTGCATCGTTCCCCTTTCCACGTTTGCGGCCTCTAGAGTTTTTCCGAGTAGCATATGCTTCTGGCACTGCTTGTGAGCCAACTAGTATAGTGTTGTGATTTTTCATCAACAGTTGGTTGTGCTTTTCTGCGACTAGAAGTGCATAAATGAGCTTGGAATGAGTTTGATACTCTTTGGCCCTGTACTGCTGCTGGAGTACAAGATTATTCATGTGAAAAGTAGAAAGAGTTTTTTCAATTAACTGTTCTTTAGTTATTGTTTCTTTGCACAGCCTAAGCTGAGAGACACTGCGATGTAGGGTAGAGTTATACTCCGTTACAGATTTAAAATCTTAAAAATGGAGTGTTAGCCAATCATATCTGACTTGGGGAAGGATCACATCGTGTTGGTGTTGGAATCGATCGTGCAGGGATTTCCACAATACCAATGGATCTTTTTCAGTGAGGTACTCATTTTTAAGATCTATGTGAAGATGGTGTCTTAAAAAGATCAGAGCTTCTGCCTTCTGGGCAGGGGTGGATTTCCATCCTTGTGTGGTGGTGTCAGTAAGATTTTTTGAAGCTAAATGGATTTTAACGTCTAGAGCACATGTCAAATAGTTGTGGCCATCTAGTGCCAGTTCATCAAATTCACGTTTAGTGATGTTTGACATGTTATTGCTACAAAGAAAAATTAATAAATTTAGATGTATTATTTATTTGTAGCAATTTATAATAAAGACTCAAGAAAAATGCTAAGAAAATATTAATAATTAATTATAGGGGGTATACATATGTTTTGGTGTATGACTTTTATGAGATATTTATTAATGGGACTTCGGGCCCAAAAATAATTTATAACAATTAGGAATTTAGGCTTCATAATATTATTATGAATTTTATTAATGGGACTTCGGGCCCCAAAATAATTATTTAATTGAAGGTCTAACTCAAAAATAGTCCAAGTATATTTTAATGGGCTTCCGGCCAAAAAATTAATAATTAGGACAAAATAAATGAGGACCAACAAAAATAAATAAGAGCCCAAAAAAATGAAATGTCCAATTTAATTTAAAATAGGGCCCAGGATAAATGCACCCACAATTGTATTAAGCACACCCACTTAAAATTATAATTATAATTAATAATATGTTTAATGACTAATATGTCGCTAAAATGATTTGTGGATGATGATGTATAGATATATCCCGTGACTAAGACAACCCAGCTGCCCTCTCTCTCCTTAATTAACAACCCATATTGACAAATATCCCCCTCTCTCCTTAGTTAATTTCCCCTTCCTTTCTCTCTCTTTAACCTAAACTTTATCTTCCCTTCTATTCATTTGCAGACCCCTCTCTCTAGAGAGAGAAAGAGAGAGGAGAGACAGCATGGATCGTTTCTCAATGGCACAGGAAAGGGATCATAAAGATTGAGGTAATTACAATTGAAATTACATGAATCAGAAAACTTAAACCCAACAAATTAAATTAAAAAACAATAAAACACAAACCTGGTTTTCATTTAGTCATCGCAACGACGGCGAAAGAGACGTGGCGGCGGGCGGCGGCGAGACGATGGTGGCGCGACGCATTCTCGTTTCTGCTCTCTTGGCAGTTCTCGTTAATGGTGTCTGCAAGGCGACGGCGTTTCTGGTGTCTGCAAAGCGACTGAGCCGTGACGGAGCCCGCGAAAACGAAGACGCCAGGATGACGAAAACACATTTTTTTCGTGGGTGTGTGCGCCATTTCAGAAACAGGGTGAGAAGGACCGGTGAAGGTGCGGCGGCAACGACCAACGCCGGGAAACGATGGGAAAACGGTGGTAACAGAGCTAATTTTGAAAAATTATTTTGATCCCTAATGTGTTTTCGTTGGGTGTGCAATTCACGATAAAACTGCAAATAGAATAAGAGTAGTTTATGGAAAAGTACCGTGGGTGTACTCAACTTGATGTGTGTACTCAACAGGTGGGTGCACTCAGTATAGTTGTGCGTGCATTTAACCTGGGCCTTAAAATAGGCACAAAAAAATGTCCACTTAATAAATCAACAGTATAGGCCCAATTGAAAAAACCAAGCCCATTTGGTCAAGGGTTTCATATAGGTTCAAGATTGCGGTTCCCTTTCTTTACGCAGACTTGTTTGTGGAAAAAAAATACTACCTCCGTCCCACAAAAGTTTGCATACTTTCTTTTTTAGTTTGCCCACAAAAATTTGCACACTCCCAAAATAGAAATATTTCTTTAAATCTCCACCTTTAAAATCTTTAACTCACAATCTCCACCATACACATTCTATTCATTACACTTTTTTTTAAAAATTGTGGGGGACTGAGATAGTAGTTTTATTGGGCGGATTTTTCGCCGATATTCCAGCAGCCGTTCGCGGAAATTTCGTCGCACTCTGTCGTGCACAGGGATGGAGGCTACGTCGCGTACAGGGGTGGCGTCTCGCAGTCGTGGGCGCATGGACGGCGTCGCGGCTTGAATTTGAGCCGGGCCATCGAGCGGAACAGGGGACAGTGTCACCGTCGCGTTTCCAGCGTCGTTGCGAGGAGCTCGCCGTTTCGAGGAGGTCGCCATCGCGAGGGGGTCGCATCGGAGATTAAATCGTCCGTTTGCGTTCGCGCAGCAGTCATCGCAGCACCGCCGTTGTCACGGCCGTCGTCGCGCGCCGGAGGTCGCTCCAGGGACTTCGGCATCGCGTCACATCGTCGGCAAACGGTAGGTTTCGACACAATTTAGATCCCATAATGATTTTTTTTTTTTGCTTGATAATTGATATATGATTCTGGGTTGGTTTTTGTGATATCGAAAAAAAACCGAGAAGGGTTTTCAGATTTTTGGTTTCAAAAACTCCTGTTTTTCGAAAAAAAAATCCTGTCGATTTGGTTTCCAGAAAAAAAATAAAACTGGTTTTCGAAAAATTTGATTTTTGTTAAAAAAGAAAATTGGTTTCGAAACGATAGGAACAGAAACACGAAATTGATTTTGTTGTTGAATTCCTCCCGGAACAGGGGTTTAATCTGTTGTAATCTTGAGAGGAAAGCGTAAAGCAAAAGTAAAGACACAGTATTGATGACCCAGTTCGTCACGGAGTGACTACGTTTGGGAGCGACCAAGCCAGGAGATTATAGTAATCATGAACTGCCGTTACAATGAATGTGAAAGTGTCAAGTACATAATACAGGGAACGATACTATATATATATACAATATCTAACCCTAAGTCTTGTGGGCCTAAAGCCCACTGGATATATCTAATATTATATCCACACAATATAATAATATATTTACATATATTATAACACTCCCCCTTGGATATAATATGACAAGGAAGAATGCAAGTGTTACTTAGTGGAGTGTTACAAATGGCCTCGAGGATACAATCATCAGGATTGTTTAACATTTGTTACTCCCCCTGAAGATAACAACCTTCCAAGTCGATGCATCCCGATTCCATGTACGCACTTTTCAAAAGTCGAAGTAGGAAGGGATTTAGTGAACAAATCAGCTAGATTGTCACTTAAGCGTACTTATTTTATCGTGATCTCGCCACTCTTCTGGAGTTCGTGAGGATAAAAGAATTTTGGGGATATATGCTTCGTCAAATTCCCTTTGACATAGTCATTGCTCATTTGTGCAATACATGCAGCATTATCTTCGTAGATAATTGATGGGCTTAAGTCAACAGAAGGGATACCACACGAATCGTGAATGTGTTTTACAAGGGACTTTAACCATACACATTCTCGTGCAGTTTCGTATAGAGCTATGATCTCTGAGTGGTTTGACGAAGTGGTCACCAAAGTTTGTTTGACAGATCTCCATGAAATGGTTGTTCCACCACAGAGGAAAACATAACCCGTTTGCGATTTCGCATTATGGGGATCAAATAGATAACCTGCATCAGCATAACCTATAAGTGTTTTGTCTTGGTTTCTTTGATAGAAAAGACCAAGATCTTGAGAACCTTGAAGATATCGTAAGATATGTTTCACACCATTCCAATGTCTCCTCGTAGGGGAGGCACTGGACCTTGCAAGTAGATTGACTGCAAAGGCAATATCGGGCCTAGTGCAGTTTGCAAGATAGAGCAGTGCACCAATTGCACTTAGATATGGAACTTCAGGTTCCAATAGCTCTTCGGTATCTTCTTTAGGTCTAAATGGGTCCTTTTCCAAATCAAGGGAACGGACAGCCATTGGAATGCTTAAAGGATGAGATTTATCCATATGGAATCTCTCCAACACTTTGTTTAGGTAAGCTGATTGGTGTATCAGTATTCCTTAGGGGAAATGCTCGATCTGCAGACCGAGACAGAACTTGGTTTTACCCAAAGTTTTCATTTCAAATTCAGTTTTTAAGATTGAACTTGCTTCTTCAATCTCTTTCCTTGTTCCGATAATGTTTAGATCATCCACATACACCGAGATGATGCAAAAACTATTAAGGGATTTCTTAGTAAAGACACAAAGAAAAGCCTCGTTATTTACGTATTCCTTCTTCAGGAGGAATTCGCTTAGTCGATTATACCACATACGACCTGACTGTTTTAAGCCATATAACGAGCGTTGCAACTTAATGCTGAACATACTACGATGTTCGTTATTCCTCATTTGGGGAATAATTAATCCATCAGGGATTTTCATATAGATGTCAAAATCTAATGATCCGTATAAGTATGCGGTAATTATGTCCATTAACTGCGTTTAACTGCCAGGGATATATGGCGAAACTTTATAATATTAACAACAGGAGAATTTGTTTGATCACATCAAACTCAATAATGGGTCACTGCGAAAAACCCTTAAGCTGTTAATCTCGCTTTGTATCTCTCAACTTCATTTTGTTTCGTATTAATACCCATTTATATCCTTCAGGGATAAAATGTTTAGAGGGTATGTACGATAGAACAAAACAGTTTATTTTGCGAGTCTAGCTCTTCCATATTTGCTTCTTTCTATTGCATCTAATCAAAGTGCTTCGAGCACTAAATTTAGATACTGGTACCAGATTTTAGAAAGAGCAACTATGGGTACGAATATGTTGTCGACAACAGTGATATGTTTGTCTCCTGAGTTTATTTAAGATTCATGTAAACCAGATCTTGATCATTTCCCATTTGATCTGGGTGTTCCGCATCCTAGTATTTTGATTGCTATGTGCACGTGCTTTTTACTAGGATTTCTCGTCTTCAGGACGAATCTCTTCAGGAGATTTCATGAGTGACTGAATATATTATTAGCATTAATATACCATGGTTTTGTGTAAGGAGGTTCATTACGCTTCTGGCGTATAGGGGCATCCTTAACTATTCACAGTCACTTCATTTATAATCAGTAATGCATTTGATAATGTATCTGGCAGATTACTTGCTGATTATTGCAAGTTTATTTTCTTTTGAACTTTTGGTTCAAGTTTGACTAGTGCGTGGGCCTAAGTATTGAAGATCTTTTGTGTTCCACATAATTTCACTGCATTTATTAATTGTGGTATTTTTCTCTCCCCCTAAGGCCGGAAATAGATCTTCGTCGAATGTGCAGTCAGCAAAACGGGCTGTAAACTGATCCCCAATTAAAGGCTCGAGGTATTTAAGTATTGTGAGAGATACAAAATTGATGTAAATACCGAGTTTCCTTTGTGGGCCCATAGATGTTCGCTTAGGTGGTGGTATTGGAACATACACTGCACAATCGAATGTTCGCAGATGGGAAATGTTAGGTTCATTTCCACGCACGAGTTGAATAGGGGAATATTCATGATATGCAGTTGGTCGGAATTGGATTAGTGATGATGCATATAAGATTGCATGCCCCCAACATGAAACAGGTAAGTTCGTTTTTTGTAGTAGTGATCTAGCGATTAATTTAAGACGTCTAATTAATGATTCAGCTAGACCATTTTGAGTATGAACATGAGGGACCGAATGCTCCACTTTAATTCCCAATGCCAAGCAACAATCATCAAATGCCTTATAGGTGAATTCACCGGCATTGTCCATGCGTATGGATTTGATTGGATGATCTGGGAATTGTGATATCAACATGATAATCTGAGCAATAAGCTTTGCAAAAGTAGTATTGCGAGTGGATAGCATGGTGACATAAGTTCACCGAGTGGATGCATCTATTAGGACCATAAAGTACTGAAATGGTCCAGATGCTGGGTGTATCGGTCCACAAATATCTCCTTGAATCCGCTCAAGGAATTTAGGAGATTCAGTTCTTACTTTACTACTAGAAGGACGAATTATGAGCTTACCCTTTGTGCAAGCATCACATATGTATTCATTAACAGAAGGGATTCTGTTGTGTGTTATGTTATGGCCAGATGAATTACATAGAATCCGACGCATCATGGATTGTTCTGGATGTTTTAACCGCTCATGCCATAATTTGAAAGAATTTGGATCATTAAATTTTAGATTAAGAGCTATATGGAGATTTGAGGGTCTGATGTATGTGTAATACAACCCAGACGAGAAAGATGGAAGTTTTTCGACGATGTGTTTACGACAATTTTAAATAGTGAGTCATTAACAGATATTCACAATTGTCCTCAGTATTTGTCTCAATGTGATAGCCATTCTGTCGAATGTCTTTGAAACTGAGGAGGGTACGCTTTGATTGTGGAAACAATAAAGCATTTTCGATTATTAATTCGGTACCCATAGGTAAAATGATCGAGGCTCTTCCGGAGCCAACAATTTGTATGTCGTCATCGGAAATAGTTGTGACACTTCCTTTCTTTTCAGTTAATATTTGGAAAAATTGTCTATCTTTTAAGATAGTATGTGTAGTAGCACTATCTACTAAGCACAAAACATTAATCTCCATAAGCACTTAAGTGTATGTTTGGATACGTTTAGATATGAGGAATGCTAAGGAGAGCCAAGATTATAGACGCTGATTGATCAGCCGCACAAGGGGTCACTTAGGTCCTAATTTATCAAAAACGTATTAAATTTTGTAGTCAATAGTCATATGTTCACCCAAGAGGTCATCCTTGTCTATGACAAAGCCTGCTTTGGGTAGGTCGGTGTGGTGTGTTTCACCGTGATGAGCCTTCCCATTTTTGTCTTTTAGCATACGTTGATACGCCTCCACCAAATGTTTTGGTGTACGACACGAGCGAGACCAATGGTCGTCGCATCCACACTTGTGACAGACTTGTTTGTTCTGTGCACGTGAGCTCGATAGTTGATCTTGAGGTGCATTCATTTCAGTTGCACTATGTTGTGCATTGTTGCGACCTCGACCTCTTCCCCTACCACGACCTCGACTTCGGGTCGATCAGCATCCCCCACTCGTCTCATTTCCTTTTCCACGTTTACGGCCTCTAGAGTTCCTCCGAGTAGCATGTGCTTCAGGCACAACTTGTGAGCCAACCAATCTAGTATTGTGATTTTTCATCAACAATTGGTTGTGCTTTTCTGCAACTAGAAGTACAGAAATAAGGTCGGAGTGTGTGTGATACTCTTTGGCCCTGTACTGCAGCTGGAGTACAAGATTAATAGCGTGGAAAGTGGAAAGAGTTTTTCAATTAACTAATTAACAGTTATTGTTTCTTTACACAGCTTGAGCTGAGAAACTATGCGATGTAGGGCGGAGTTGTACTCCGTTACAGACTTGAAATCTTGGAAACGAAGTGTTATCCAAGCATGTTCGGGGAGGATCACATCATGTTGTTGTTGGAAGCGATCCAGGAGGGATTTCCACAACGTCGATGGATCTTTTTCAGTGAGGTATTCGTTCTTTAGATCTTTGTGAAGATGATGTCTTAAGAAGATTAGAGCTTGTGCCATTTGGGCAGTTGTGGATTTAAATGGTTGTCTAATTGTGTCAGTAAGGTCCTTAGAGGCTAAGTTGATTTCAACGTTGAGAGCTCATGTCAAAAAGTTATGGCAATCAACTGCCAATTTATTGAATTCACGTTTAGTGATGTTTGACATGTTTTTGCTACAAAAATTAATAAATGGAAATTTATTGAAATTAATTTTTTTGTAGCATTTAATAATTAAGGCTCAATCAATAAAATATTGCTAAGACAAAAAAAATTAATAATAGGGGGTATTTAATAAAGGATTGAGTGTATGACTTTATGAGACATTTATTAATGGGACTTGGACCCAAAAATAATTATTGGATAAGGCCTAAAAAAATTGATGATTTGGACTTTCATAATACCATTATGAATTTTTATTAATGGGACAACGGGCCCAAAAATAATTTTTAGGATCCAAATTAATTAGGATCAACTAAATAAAATGCTCAATCAATTAAAAAAATGGCCTAAGTAATTAATTAATATTAATATTAATTAATAAATTTTTTTAATAAATAGGCATAAAGGCCGACTGACCTAATTGTTATAGGAAAGGAACGGCCCAATTAAAAAAAATAAGGGCAAAGGCCCAGGGCCCAAAACATTTTCATTGAATCAGATTAGGGCTCCATACTTCCACGACATTCCATCAAGAATTGGTCTCAGGAACGTGGGCGAGAAAATCGCGAAGATTTCGCCGATTTTTCGCTGTCGTGGTTCGTCAAGCGGCGCCGTTCAAAATGTTCGGCTGAGTCGCCGTTCGCTATTCGCGTGGCGTTTCAATAGCCGGACAGTGGCCGATGCCGTTCAGCACAGCCATTCACGGCGTCACCGATACCATCGCATCTCCGGCGCTGTTGCGAGGAGCTCGCCGTCGCAAGGAAGCTGCCGTCGTGAGGGGCTGCCGTCTCGAGGAGGTGCCGACGCGAGGATCTCGCCGTCGTGGCACGCCTGAGTTCGTGCAGCACACTCGCGCTCATCCGTCGTCTGGGCAGTGAGCGCCGCCGTGTCGTCGGCCGCTTCAGGGGCCGTCGGCGTGCCCGGCGTCAAATGCGCCGTTTAGTTCGCCGCCGTCGCATTGGCGCACAGCGTCGTCGTGGCTCAAGGCCGCGCATACCTGGAGGCGCCGTCACGCTCAAAGGCGGAGGCGCCGTCACGTCGGTAAAAAAAAACGGTAGGTGACGACTAGCATCGATTTCGATTGAAAAAGAATTTCCGATTCTCAATTTTGGGTAAGAATCAATATTGGAATATTGATTTTGTATCAGATTTTGTTTCAAAGAATCCGATTCTGTATTGATTCGATAGAGGTTTTGATTGCAATTTTCTGGTAACAGAGGCTTGGACTCTGGTTTTGTTATGATGTGTAGAAGCAATACATTGCAAATGAAACATATGTAGGATAATCATATAATCATAATCACAGAACCATACATATACAAATATATTCATACGCATACAGCTTTCAATCTAAATCATGTTCGTTGAATAACATACTGAATCATGTATATAAGGGGAACACATATGAGATGCAGTGATTAAACATATATTCAGTGATATGGGTCGGTTAATTAATACTGAGTCAAAGGCATATGACAGAACATGGAATAATACATGAGATTCATTCATTCAGTGCATATGTTGACAAAATCTATTTGCAGGATATGATTATAGGTACAATTTACAAAACCATTCTGAGAGCAGAAGTATATAATCAAATCATTATGTGCACATATACAGATAACCATATTTTGCAGGATTGTACATATGATTTTTTTCAGATTAATAATAAAGCAGAAACTTACGGTTTCAGCAACAAAATTAAAATTAATCCAGAATTGATTTGATCCCGAAAACAGCTGGAGCAATCCTCTCGTAAATCCTTAATGCTCGTAGAGACTCGTGCTGAAAACGTGTTGTAATCTTGAGAGGAAAGCGTAAAGCAAAAGTAAAGACACAGTATTGATGACCCAGTTCGTCACGGAGTGACTACGTCTGGGGGCGACCAAGCCAGGAGATTATACTAATCATGAACTGCCGTTACAATGAATGTGAAAGTGTCAAGTACATAATACAGGGAACGATACTATATATATATACAATATCTAACCCCAAGTCTTGTGGGCCTAAAGCCCACTGGATATATCTAATATTATATCCACACAATATAATAATATATTTACATATATTATAACATAATCGAAAGTAATTTCGATTTCTGAAAGTTTGACGAAAAAGGTTTTCTGGAAATTTGCAGAGATTTTATTTTTGAAAAAAAAAAACGCGATTGGTTTTCAGAAAGAGAAAACCTGGGTTTTGATTTTGAAGAAACACTGATGATTTCAGGAAAAAATTTCCGAGGAATTTTGTTTCACAAAAATTTGGAATCGATTGATCGATGACGATCAATTTTTATAAATTGGGTTTTGTTATGCAGATTGTATATCCAAGCATATTATCACAGAAGATAGTATATGAAAAGAAATTAGACATATAATCTGAACAGTATATACACCAGTATATATCAGAACATGCGAGCATATGAGGATATGAGAATCTAAACAACATATTAATAAACGGGTTTGCAGAAATACACATACAAACATAAACGGGTCATAACAGCATACTCATAAATTCTCACATATGATCTGCAGATATGGATTATAATGATTTATCAGATTAATAATAAAAAAAAACTCACAGTTTCAGCAAATAATTAAAATTGATCCGATTCGTTCCAGAGACAGCTTGAGCAATTCTCACGTGAATCCTATTACTCGTAGAGACTCGTGATGATAACGTATTGTAATTGAATAAAGCGATAAAGCGATAAATAAGAACAAATGATTTGATTATCCAGGTCGTCATATCGTCACTACGTCTGGGGGAGACCAATGAGATAATATAATATGTCTGGGGGAGACCTATAATATGACTGCCGTTTGAGATTGTACAGAGGTATCAACATTATATAATAAGTACCATAAACTTAACTCTAAGTTTATGGGCCTAAAGCCCATTGAACTAAATATAATATTATATTCATAATCATATATAATATATAATAAATATATTATATTATAATATATATATATATATATATATATATATATATATACACGTTCCGCAAAATTGGGCTCACGCCTCTAATGATGTGACAAATGGGTCAAAATATGAAATATGAAATGGGCTTACAATAAAAAGATCTTTGGCCCAACTTCTCCTTCTTCATTACCGTAAAGAGAGTAGGGGCAATTACGGTATTCCAGATTGGCGACGGCAGGTTGAGCGACGGGCTGGGATGATTTCGGCGACTGGACTCCATGGATTCCGGCTGGAATTGCTGAGATTGCGGCTGAAAAGGGACGACTTCCATGGCAATTAGAACAGAGGCTCGCTGTGATCGACGCGTCTTTCCGGCGTCGGATGGGCTGTGAAGGCGGAATCACGATGGCAGAAATCGGAGCTTCAAATCGGAAGAACTGCAGTCGGCGGCGAAGACTCAGAGGTGTGACGATGGCGGTTTTCAGGTGTTGCAGAAGTTGTGAGAGTGGTTGCCGGTACAGAGGTAGTCCGGCGAGATTCTGGAAATGGTGGATTTGTGTGAGACGTCAGACAGCGTGGATTGATGCTGAGAGTTCCGGCGTGGTTTGGCAGTTTCAGACGGTGTGGTGGCTCTGATTTCCAGGCGGATGTGCCTGCGTGGTGCGACATCGGCAATTTGGGTGCGGGAACGGCTGAGTTGAGCGAATCCGGCTGTGAGCGTGGAATGCGACGATTGTTACGAAACTGCAGTAGTGAGTGCAGGCTGTTAGGCTTCTTGGAGTGGTGAGTGTTTGAGAGGATTGTTAGGTTGGGTTTCCAAATATGTGGAGGAGCCCAATAGTCAATAATATTGTAAAGCCCAAGTAGATCCAACACTTGATGTTATCTTGCCCTAAAAGACATTGAGGGAAGATAAGAAAAAGTATAAGAAAATTATACTTCACGTTTTTGAGAAAAAAAATTCAAGGGGAAGAAATCTTGCAGAAGCAATATTCGGAGTTTCAACCGTTGGATCGAGCTGAAATTTTGTCAGCAGATTTGGAACTTGTGGAACTACATTCGGAACGGTGGAGATCGTATTTGGAAGTCTATATTGACGGAAATAGGCTGCGAACAGAAGTTCTGTTTTTGGGTGATTCACTTCTGCGCAGTTGAGGTAAAAGGGCCGTTTTTCACAAACCAACAGTTGGATCGAGCTGTAATTTGAACAGCACGTTCAGGACATACAGGGGCTGATTCTGGACGGTGGAGATCAGTTTGGAGGTTCCGAGAGTTGTGAACAGTAGTCTCCAGTTGGTGTTTGTTGGGTGAGGTCCTTCTAATCTCATTGTAGTTATCAAGTATTGATTGTCTTGATACATTTGTAGTTGAATATCTGTTGTGGGCAGATTGTAACCTTGGATATTTGCTCATAGTGAAGTTTTTGGGTGGACTTTGGTCCCATGGTTTTTACTCCTCACGTTGAGGAGGTTTTCCACGTTAAAATCGCTTGTGTTATGCTTGTTGATTGTGTTGCTTCATCGTGCATTATATTCTAAGTATTGTTTCCTATTAGATTCACACAAGAGAGGGATAATTGATCATTCCGCTGCGTAGACGAATACTTTGTTGTTTGATTATTCGTGTGTTTATCCCAACAAAGTGGTATCAGAGCACAGTGTTTGCTCTGTGCCTTGTGGTGAATATGGAGACTAATACTAGTAGAATGGTGAATCTTAATGGTTCAAATTATCACGTGTGGAAAGGAATGATGGGGGATCTTCTATACGTGAAAGATTACTATCTACCTGTGTTTGAAGCCAATAAGCATGATGATAAAACAGATGCTCAATGGAATATATTGCATCGTCAAGTGTGTGGTTATATCAGGCAGTGGGTGGATGATAATGTGTTGAATCATGTTAGTGGAGAAACAAATGCACGTTCACTGTGGGAAAAGCTGGAGCAATTGTATGCTAGAAAAACTGGGAACAATAAGTGGTTTCTAATCAAGCAGCTGATGAATCTGAAATTCAAAGATGATACTCCTATGACTGATCACTTGAATTCATTTCAAGGCATCATTAATCGATTGTCGGGAATGAACATCAAGTTTGAAGATGAAGTACAGGGTTTGTGGCTTTTCGGTACATTGCCGGATTCATGGGACACATTCAGGACATCTTCGTCTAATTCAGCCCCCGACGGTACCTTTACCATGAAATTGGTTAAGGGCAGCATCTTGAATGAGGAAATGAGAAGAAAATCGCAGGGCTCTTTTCAGCAATCAGAGGTTTTGGTCACAGAGATAAGGGGAGAAGTAAAAGTAGAGGTCCAAAAGGCAAACAAAAGGGCAGGAGCAAATCCAACAGATATAGCAAGGTTGAGTGTTGGAATTGCCACACTCCAGGACACATAGCGAAGCATTGCAGAAAACCCAAGCAAGATGACAAGAAAGATAAAGGAAAAGAAAAGAAGAGTGAAGAAGCAAAAGATGATGATCGAGTGTCTGCTGCAACAAGCTACTTTCTTATCTTTCATGACTATGAAGCTGTTAATCTTGCATATCATGAGAGTAGTTGGGTGGTCGACAGTGGTGCATCCATACATGCCACATCTCGTAGAGACATGTTCACATCCTACATGTCAGGTGACTATGGAAATGTTAGGATGGGTGATGATGGCTTAGCTAAAGCTATTGGTGTTGGAGATGTATGTTTGCAGACTAGCAATGGTGCTACACTAGTCTTGAAAATGTGAAGCATGTGCCTGATATTCGGTTAAACTTGATATCTGTTGGGAAACTTGATGATGAAGGTTTCTATAGTTTGTTCTCTGATGGTCAGTGGAAGCTCACAAGAGGTTCTTTGGTTGTTGCTAGAGTCCAAAAACATTCTTCGTTGTACTTGATGCAAGCAAAGTTACTTGATCGCTGAATAAATGCAATTGAAAATGAAAGGATAATCGAGTTGTGGCATAGCAGACTCAGTCACATCAGTGAGAAGGGATTGAAGATTCTAGAGAAGGGAAATCTCATTCCAGACTTGAAGAATGCATCTCTAAAGAAGAGCTCTCACTGTTTGGCAGGAAAGCAAACCCGAGTTGCTTTCAAGACCTCGACTCCCTCCAGAGCATCAGGTATACTTGATTTAATTTATTCTGATGTTTGTGGTCCTATGAAAACAAGAACTCTTGGTGGTGCTTTATATTTTGTGACTTTTATAAATGATCACTCAAGAAAGACGTGGATCTACACATTGAAGACAAAAGATCAAGTGCTCGAAGTATTCAAGCAGTTTCATGCCTTAGTTGAGAGGCATACTGGGAAGAAGTTGAAATGCATCAGATCGGATAATGGAGGGGAATACATTGATCCTTTTGATGAGTATTGCAAGCAGCAAGGTATCCGACATCAAAAGACTCCTCCAAAGACTCCTCAGTTGAATGGACTTGCTGAAAGGATGAACAGAACATTGGTCGAGAAAGTAAGATGTCTGCTATCAGAAGCAGGATTGTCTACATCGTTTTGGGGTGAGGCTCTAAGTACTGTTGTACATGTCTTAAATCTTACTCCATGTGTTCCTTTAGATTTCGATGTTCCAGACAGAGTTTGGTCGGGAAATGATATTTCCTATAATCATTTGCGGGTCTTTGGATGTAAAACATTTGTGCACATTCCCAAGGATGAAAGGTCCAAGCTAGACGTGAAGACTCGACAGTGTGTGTTTCTTGGTTATGATCAAGATGAGTTCGGTTACAGATTTTATGATCCTGTGGAGAAGAAGCTTGTCAGAAGTCGAGATGCTGTGTTTGTTGAGGATCAAACCATTAGAGATATCGATAAAGTGGACAACTCAGTTTCTACACCGAGTGATGACTTGATTGACATGGAAATTGTTCCTCATGGTCAAGGTCAAGTAGAAGCTGCAGAGGAGAATCTGGATCAGCCTGATTTCGATGATGATGAGGATATCGATCATCCTTTACAAGATGAAGAGGATACCGATCAGCCACAACCACCTAATGTTCCAGAACATGGGGTTCAAGAGCCACCTAGAAGAACCAACAGAGCTCATGTACCTTCTAGGATGTATCCTCCTGATCAGTATGTGCTCTTGACTGGTGAGGGAGAGCCTGAATGCTATGGAGAAGCAATTCAAGGAGTACACAAGAACGAATGGTTGGAAGCAATGCAAGATGAGATGAAGTCCTTGCATGAAAATGACACATTTGATCTGGTGAAACTACCAAAGGGAAAACATGCGTTGAAGAATAAGTGGGTGTACAAGATAAAGCAAGATGAACACACGTCAAAGCCACGATTCAAAGCTAGATTGGTTGTTAAAGGTTTCAGTCAGAAAGCAGAAGTTGATTTTGAAGAAATTTTCTCTCCAGTTGTTAAGATGTCTTCCATTCATTTTGTGCTTGGTTTGGCAACTAGCCTTGACTTGGAGATTGAGCAGATGGATGTCAAAATCGCTTTTCTTCATGGGGAGCTAGATAAAGAGATGTACATGGTGCAACCTGAAGGTTTCAAGGTGAAGGGTAAAGAAGACCATGTGTGTAAACTGAAGAAAAGTCTCTACGGTTTGAAGCAAGCACCTAGATTGTGGTATGAGAAATTTGAGTCAGTTATGGGGGAGCAAGGCTACCAGAAAACCATTTCTGATCATTGTGTGTTTGTTCAGAAGTTCTCAAATGATGATTTTATCATATTGTTGCTCTATGTTGATGATATATTGATTGTTGGCAAGAATGTTTCAAGAATTGACAGGTTGAAGAAACAGTTGAGCAAATCCTTTGCCATGAAGGATTTGGGGCCAGTCAAGAAAATTCTTGGAATTAACATCACCTGAGATAGAGCGAACAAGAAGCTGCACTTGTCACAGGAGAAATACATTGAAAAGGTGCTTGATAGATTTAATATGAGCAAAGCTAAAGTGGTTAGTTCTCCTCTTGCCACACACTTTAAGCTTGGTACTTATCATAGTCCTTCGACAGATGAAGAGAAAGAAGAAATGAGAATAGTCCCATATGCTTCAGCAGTGGGAAGCTTGATGTACGCAATGGTGAGTACGAGGCCAGACATAGCTCATGCAGTTGGAGTTGTTAGCCGTTATTTATCTAATCTGGGAAAGGAGCATTGGAATGCTGTGAAGTGGATAATGAGATATCTACGAGGTACATCTGGTTTGAGACTCACCTTTGGAGGTGGGAAGCCCGAGTTAGTTGGCGACACCGACTTAGATATGGGATCCGATGTGGACACCAGAAAGTCGATTTCTGCCTACCTAGTGACACTCGCAGGTGGCGCTGTGTCATGGCAATCAAGATTGCAAAAGTGTGTTGCACTATCCACAACAGAATCAGAGTACATCGCTTCAACGGAAGCATGTAAAGAGGTGTTATGGTTCAAAAGACTTATGGAAGAGCTTGGGCTGAAGCAAGAGAGGTACATAGTATTTTGTGATAGTCAAAGAGCTATCCATCTTAGTAAGAATGCAACATTTCATTCAAGATCGAAGCATATGCATCTGAGATATCATTGGATGAGAGATGCCATCAATGATAAGTTGCTTGAGCTTGAAAAGATTCACACGAATGACAATGGTGCTGATATTATGACCAAAGCATTGCCTAGGGAGAAGCACGAGGTGTGTCGTGTGATAGCCGGAATGGCTAGTCTCTCCACATAATCGGAAAGGGGGAGATTTGTTGGGTTGGGTTTCCAAATATGTGGAGGAGCCCAATAGTCAATAATATTGTAAAGCCCAAGTAGGCCCAACACTTGGTGTTTTCTTGCCCTAGAAGACATTGTGGTAAGACAAGAAAAAGTGTAAGAAAATTACAATTCACGTTTCTGAGAAAAAAATTCAAGGGGCAGAAATCTTGCAGAAGCAATATCCGGAGTTTCAACCGTTGGATCGAGTTGAAATTTTGTCAGCACATTTGGAACTTGTGGAACTACACTCTGAACGGTGGAGATCGTATTTAGATCTCTATATTGACGGGAATAGGCCGCAAAGAGAAGTTCTATTTTTGGGCGATTCACTTCTACGCAGCTAAGGTAAAAGGGCCGTTTTTCACAAACCAACCGTTGGATCGAGCTGTAATTTGAACAGCACGTTCAGGACACACAGGGGCTGATTCTGGACGGTGGAGATCAGGTTTATAGGGTCACTGCTACTCTTATTTATAGGGTCAAATAACTAGCCGTTGGGATAGACTTGAAATTTGAGATCTATAATTTCGTATTCAATCAATCCATGAGATTGATTGAATTTCCTTCTTGATTCCCGTTAATCTTCGCGATCGTCAATCAATCAAGTTTGTCCCCTTGATTGATTGATCTTCTATCCTGGGAATCCCTTTTATGTCGCAAGTCAACCCTTGAAATGATTCCGAAGAATCTGGGCCGAGCACAAGACCTCAGCTGATCTGTCTCCTCAGCTGGTGTACTGTCTGCTGGTACTAGGACCTCAGCTGATGTGCAAGTCTGCTGGTGTGCACCTCAGCTGATCTTCTTGACTTCGTCTGAATATGTCTTTTATCCATGGTCCTTGTCTTGTCTGCGACGTGCTCTCAGCTGATCAGCTGATCTTCTGATGTCAGCTGATGTTAACTCCTCTGATGATCTGCTCTCGATACTCCAGTGTCAGCTGCTTAAATCTTCTGTCCTCTGAAATCTGCTAAGTCCTCAAGGTCTCAGCTGGTCTTCTTCTCTATGATAGCTTCAGATCTTCTAGGCAGCAAGGTAGATTCCCCCTCACTCGAACCTATCTAATCCTAACTACTCATCAGCTGACTAGCATGTTCAACTGGGCCTATTACAAGCTGATTGGTTTATTATATCATCAAAACATCTAACACAGATATCCTAACAAGTTCCCCCTTTTTGATGAGATCAAAACCAACTCAGTTGATCTCAACAGATAAGCATATTCAAACAAAATTAAGATCATCATAGGACAGAAAATAAGATCTTTAGATAAGATCCTTAGACAGAATAAAAAGTGCAGCTGACAACAAGAAGTTGTCTGGAATCATAAAGCTTCATTAAACAAAAGAGAAGTTACAATCAAAAGGAAGTACCTAATCCTCAGCTGACTCAGCTAGACAATTACATAAGGAGAGGTCTTCTGCTGTCGAGAGGAACTTGCATCCAGTCGAGGAACCTCTTCTCTATCTCCCTCAGAGCTGGCAGAGAATTGTCAGAGAGTTGTGGAAAAAGTAAAGTAATGTGCAACCAATACTTCCTGATTTCCACCCAGTCTATCTTCCCATTCTCATCAGTTGGAGTTGGAAGGTACTCTATCTCTGGCAACTCCTGCTGAACTTCCAGCTTAAGCATTTCATCCGAAATAGCTTTGAAGAATTTTGGAGCGATCTCCCTGAACCAGTTTCTGAGCTCAGCATTCTTCTATCTTTCTCCTCTGGTATCTTCTCCTCCGAGAACATAGAAGTGGATCATGGTCTTAGCCTTTATAGTTTTCCAAAGATGCACAAGCTCGTCTGACAATTGATTGTAGAACATGTCAATTGGTCCGTCAACCAAAGGCTCATTCGGATCCCGAATGTACTTTCCACTTCTAGTCCTGCTACCCTGAGAAACTACCTTCCCTTGCTTCTCCAGTTTCCTCTGGTAACGTCTTTTCAGCTCATCATTCATTTCCCTTTCCTGCCTCTTACTCCTCTCTTCTGGAGTCTCCTTTTCTGCTAGCTGTAACTCCTTTGCCAGCTTCTCATCCAGTTCAGCATTCATAATTCTCTTCTTTTTCTCTCTTTCTTCAGCTACCACCTCTTGTCTCTGTAGTGCCTCAGCCATCTTCTGATCTCTCAGCTCCTGAGTCTTCTGAGCTGCAACCTTTCTTGTGTTGATGTAATCTTCAACATTTTCTACTCTAGCAGATAGAACACCATCATTATCTACCAGTAGAGCTCTCAGAGAGGCCATCTCAGATTGCAGGGCAGCAATAGCAGCTGAGTTCTTCTCAATAGCAGCTGAGTTCTTCTCTTCCCCCTTTTTGATATCATCAATCATCGAGGAAGAAGGTAGAGAAGTAGGAAGATTATCCACAAAAGCTTTTAGGTCCTCCTGACCGTTTTTGCATTCAGCAACCTGACCTTCCAACCTCTCAGAGACCAGTCTGAATCTCTCAGATTCAGCAGAGAGGGTAGCAGAGGCATCGTCAGTAAATGCCTTGGCTGTCGTCTTGAAATTCTGTAGAGTTTGGAAAAACTCTATCCTGGTGGCATACAAGCTGTCCTCCATAGCTTCTTTCAGCTTGTTTCGGTGATCCAGCAGAACTTGATGAACGTGCTGTTCAATCAGAGAAGGGGCAGCAGACTTGGCAGCCAGCAGAGTGGCTTTGACCTCCCTGATGTGATCATCAAAATAATCTTTAAGCTGTCCCAAAATTTTAGGAGTTACCTGATCAGCCGGGTTGATCTCAAAGTTTACTGCCGGAGGGATGAACTCTGACTCTGCTGTTTCCGGGCAAACCAACGCAACCCCATCCTTGAGCAGCAAAGCACGGGCAACCTTCCTAAGTCCTTCAGGAGATGTCAGCTGGGATGGTGCCTTAACCTCCAAGGTATCCATCAGAATCTCTTCCCACTCAGTGAAGGCAGCTTCACCCATTTCCTTCACCAGCTCCAAAAGGAAGGTAACTGGACCTTCTCTCACTTGAGCCCAAGCAAGATAATTAGCTAAGATATCTTGATAGGCAGGATAGGAGTTGAGTTCTGGGATATATACGGAGATGTGGGCTAGGGCAGTAATGATCATCCCTCGTTCAAGAGGCCCCTTTGAACGAAGGTGAGATAGGCGTGCTTGTTGTGCCAATTCAGTAGGAGAGTTGGGGGTTTCAAGATCAATGGGTTCAGGGTGAGAGGGTTTGGGAATAGCTGAAGGCTCACCAGAGGTAGCTATCTCCTCTGGTTCATTGCCAGCTGGGATTTGTGACGGGGAAGGATCAGCTGGGGGTGTGTAGTGTGTAGAGGTATGGGATTTTTGGGAATGTGATGGGGAATTGTGTTGGGAAGGATCAGATAAGGGAGTGGGTTGAGCTGACCTGATGGGTGAGGCAGCTATTGGTGTATCCGCTGATGGTGCATCTTCAAAGGAATGTAGAACCTCTGTCTCAGCAACTGATGGCTCAGCTGATTCCCTCTCTTCTGACTCTTCTTCCCCTCCATCAGAGTCAGAGGCAGAATCCTCATCTGAACCAGCTCTCTCAGCTGATTCCTCATTGGCTTGCTCCTCTTCTTCATCAGAAGGCTCATCAACCAGCACAGTAGCCTTCTCTGCTGAAGATTTCTTCTTCTTCAGACTGCTCAGCAAAGCAGTATCAACATCATCGTCCGAATTAAAGGAGAGCTTCCTTTGCACAGGAGTAGTTTCCTTCTTAGATTTCTTCTTTCTTCCCCCTCCAGCAGGCTTTGAAGCCTTCCTCTTCTGCTTCTTTCCAGGACCAGCAGAGGGACCAGGGGCAGCAGCTACTGGATCAGCTTTTGAATCAGCTTTTGAATCTGAATCAGCTGGCCCAATTACATCCAAGTTACTTCCCCTCAGAAACTTGGTATGGTTGTACTCAACAACCCAATCTTCATCCCACTCGTGCTGGGGCAGCAGATGATTCAAGATTATGGTAATCTTGGTAGCCATAGAGCACTTCGACCTGAAGCTGTAAACTTGTTGACCATCCACTTCCTCAGCAACACATCTCTTGGACTCCTGTTCCAAGCGAAACCATAGCAGACTCACCCAGTCTGCTTGAACCCCATCAAGGATCGTGCGGGCCACGCTCAGGCGAAGTTTGGTAATGGCGTCCAAACTCCCCTGATCTGCCAAGATAACCTTGGTCACCACATCCATCAGAAACCTGAATCTTCTCCTCAACATAAACTTCTTCAGATACGTGGTGGTATTCCTATGACTCTTCCTGGCCATTATCTTGAAAGTATACAGGTAGTCGGCTTCCTTGTATTTATGTGGTAGAATACCAGTGGAGGATAAGCCAAAAAGTTTAGCAACCACATCCTTGGATATGACAACTGCTTTCCCATCAACCAAGGATCCGATGGAGTTTGAGCTAAACTGGGCTTTGAGGAGGAATTGAAAGGCGTAAAAGTTTAGGATTTTATGGTCAGGGGGGGTCATGGAGATGAAGGTTTGGAGATTGTGATGTTGAAGGAGGTTTAGGATTTCCCGAATTTCTGGAACCCTAGTCGTGTCGTAATCGACACACATCTCGGTGTACATCCTTTCTTTGAACATCTTTTGCATAGCTTTGGATGCCATACCTTCAACACAGAGGTTAAGTGCACAGAGAATAATATGCGAGAACAATAAGAAAAGAAAGATTTCAGAGCAGAAAAGTTTTCAGTAAGAAGTTAAAGGGGTATATATATGAATCGAAAGAGATGAGCAGTTTTTCCAAAAATAAAAACCGATCAATTTTGATCGTAGATTTGTATATTGCATCACACAAATCAAAAGTCCAGATTAATTGACCTTTGAATGGATTGGGGGTGATGCGTAAGTGTCAGGTTTCGAAAAGGTTTTGGCCGCCAAAAATTCCGCCTTTTGTTAAAAAGGTAATGATGAAAAACTTTATTGATGTAATTTGGGCGGTGAGAAATTAATTACCACTGACACTTTATTTTGGAAAAGATAATAAATCCCCGAATTTTCGTAAGAGAAACGATTTGATTGCCAATTTTCTAAAATTATTTTTAGAAATTCGGGATTTATTAATTTTTGAAAAGATTTGATAGAAAACAAATTTTTAAAACCGACACGAAGATTATAGAAATACTTATCGTGAATCTGACGTGACAAGGTCAGCTGATAAGAATAATCTTCATGAAAATCTTCTCTGCTCAGCTGGGTCTATATTGTCAGCTAACATGGACTAGCTGAAGCAAGGTGGCCTTGTCTGACTTTCATGACTTATCCCTGTATCAAGTTAGACATAACAAGATAGAGAAAAGAAAGGAAAGAATAAGAAGACATACCAGATCAACTGATGTGAGGATCAGCTGATTACTTCAGTAGAATAGTCCTCAGCTGGATACCAGCTGACTACCCATTTTCCCAAAAACTTTCTTTCTAGAGAACTGCACCTCCATCTATCATTCCTAACTCTGCTACTAATTCTCTGAATCTTACCTCTGCTAAAGGTTTGGTAAGCACATCTGCTCTATGCTTCTCCGTATGAATCTTCTCCATCCTGATATCTCCCTTCTCAGCATGATCTCGAAGAAAATGATGCCTTATGTCCACATGCTTGCATCTGGTATGGAGAACTGGATTCTGAGTAATAGCTATTGCACTTGTGCTATCACAGAAGATGGGTATCTCTTCTGTGATCACATGGTAGTCCCTCAGCTGTTATCTGATCCAGAGCAGCTGAGAACAGCAACTACCAGCAGCCATGTACTCTGCCTCTGTTGTGGACGTAGCTACTGAAGTCTGCTTCTTGGAGAACCAAGATATCAGGTTACTTCCCAGAAACTGACATGTGACAGAGGTTGATTTCATATCAATCTTGCACCCTCCATAGTCAGAATCTGAATAACCACTCAGCTGAAAGTTGTCATCAGCTGGGTACTAGAGGCCTAGATTGAAAGTACCCTTCAAATACTTAACAATCTTCTTTGCTGCTTCCAGATGAGATTTCTTAGGATTTGCCTGAAACCTTGCACATACCCCTATTGCGAAGTTAATATCAGGTCTGCTGGCAGTGAGATACAGAAGAGAAGTAATAAGTCCTCTGTATAGTGTCTGATCCACTTTCTCACCAGCCTCATCTGGATCCATGCTGAAGTTTGCCATCATAGGAATCTTAGCTTCTCTACTGCTACTGACTCCAAACTTTTCTATCAAATTCTTGGCATACTTAGCTTGGCTAATGAAAGTTCCATTGGTCATCTGCTTCACCTGCAGTCCAAGGAAGTAAGTCATCTCCCCCATCATGGACATTTCAAACTTGCTGGTCATCAGCTTGCTGAACTGATCACACATCAGCTTGTTGGGGGATCCAAAGATGATATCATCCACATAGATCTGCACCAAGAGGATATCATCACCATCTTCTTTCCTGAACAAGGTCTTATCTATTTTCACTTTGCTAAATCCACTATCTAGCAGAAACTGTGATAAGGTATCATACCATGCCCTAGGTGCTTGCTTTAGTCCATATAAAGCCTTCTGCAACCTATAAACCTTGTTCCCAATCTCAAACCCTAGTTGTTGTTCCACATATACTTCTTCTGCCAGGATTCCATTCAGAAAAGCTGATTTGGCATCCATCTGATAAACTTTGAACCCTTTGAAAACAGCATAGGCAAGAAACAATCTGATGGCTTCTAGTCTTGCCACAGGAGCAAATGTCTCATCATAGTCAATCCCCTCTGACTGTGAATACCCCTGAGCTACTAGCCTTGCCTTGTTTCTTACCACCACATCATTTTCATCTTTATTGTTCTTGAACACCCACTTAGTGCGTATGACCTTCTGATGTTTGGGCCTCTCCACTAGAGTCCAAACTTCTTGTCTTGCAAATTGATTTAGCTCCTCCTGCATAGCTACAATCCAGTTTGGCTCTTCAAGAGCTTCATGGATGTTCTTGGGTTCTATCAGAGACACATAACAGCTGAACTGAGCACCCAAGTTTAGCTTTCTTCTGGTCTGAACACCTACACTTGGATCTCCTAGAATCTGTTCAGCTGGGAAGTCAGACAACTTCTTCTTGCCCCTTTGAGGTGCCATAGTCTGCTCCTCTAGGGTCTTGTCTGATATTCCCCCTTGGTTAGTGTCAGGAGTCAATGTGCCATCATCTGGTGCTGATGAAGGCTTATCAGCTGACTTAGGCTCGTCATCTGAATCTGAGTCTGATTCTATCCTAGGTACTACTACCTTAATCATATCAGGCTTATCTGACAGATTCAGCTGATCCACCTCATCTGCTAGCTTCTCTTTGCTGTACTCATGAGAAGATTCATCAAATGCAACATGGGGTATTTCCTCCACACAAAGAGAGACCTTATTAAAGACTCTATAGGCTTTGCTACTTCCAGAATATCCTAAGAATATCCCTTCAGCAACCTTAGCATCAAAAGTCTTTAACTTAGTCTTTCCATTGTCATGGATGAAAAACCTACACCAAAAAATATGGACAGAGGAAAGGTTAGGAATTTTACCTTTGTACATTTCATAAGGGGTCTTTCCATGTCTCTTGACTGGTAGACACCTATTTTGGATGAAGCATGCAGTGTTGATGGCTTCTGCCCAAAATCTTTGAGGAGTCTGATTTTCAGCTAACATAGTCCTTGCTGCCTCCTTGAGGGTTCTGTTTCTCCTTTCAGCTAACCCATTTTGCTGAGGTGTTCTGGCAGCTGATGTCTCATGCTGAATACCATTATCCCTGCAATAGTCAGAAATAATAGAGTTAAGAAACTCAGTACCTTTATCACTTCTGATTCTGACTATGCTGAGGTCCAGCTCCTTCTGAATCCTCTTGAACAGCTCCAGCATCTTAACCATAGTCTCATTCTTCTTGAACAAGAACACTACCCAAGTGAATCTTGTATAGTCATCAACAATCACCAGTGTGCACATCTTTGAATGAGGCTTTAGTCTGCTTCCCTTTCTGACAGGCATCACACTTCTGCTCAGATGCAAACACCTCATTTGGTAGTTCTCTAACAAGACCCTTCCTAGCAACCTTGTTGAGTGTCTTGAAGTTCAGATGACCTAACCTCTTGTGCCAGAGCCAGCTGATCTCTGATGAGCTTTTAGCAACCAAACATGAATCAGCTGGACAACTTGCAAAATCTGCAAGATACATATTACCTCTTCTGAGGCCAGTTAGTAGCACCTGCTCATTTAAATGATTAATAACAAGGCAAGAGTTCTTAGAGAATCTTACTGAATATCCCTTGTCACAGAGTTGGGATACCGACAGCAGATTATGCATGAGCCCTTCTACATAGTAGACTTCTTCAACTCTTGTTCCTTTGATCAGCAGGGTGCCTACACCTCTGGTGACTCCAAAATTGTTGTCACCGAACACAACTCTAGGCCCATCAAGCGTTACAAAGTCCTGGAGGAGATGCTTCTCAAAGGTCATGTGCTTCGAGCAACCGCTATCAATGTACCAGACATGACCCTTGGCTTCTCCTCTTTCTATAGGGCTAGAGTTTACCTGAAATTAAAACTCAGGCTTTAGGTACCCTATCTTTGGGTCCTGATTGGTTAGTATCGACTTTCTGGATCCACAGGTAGAGATCATCCTTATGAGGTTTAGGAGATCTCAACCTTTTACCATACTTGTCCACAAAAATCATCTCCCTCAGAGGATCTTTTCTAGGACGATGAGTGATAACATCAGGTTTGTAGGTGGGCTGCTCAAAAGGATAATTTCGGCTTGAGCCTCTGAATGACTCATATACCTTAGCCGGTGAAGGCTTGCCTACTTTGGTTACATTAAAAGTAACCCAGGGCTGAGGTCTGTTTCGCTTGGGTTTACTCTGCTGAGATGGACCAGGCTTATCATTCCTCTGCTGATTCTGCTGAGGTCTCCTTGTCTTAGCTGAGCTATGACTTGGATTCTTCCTCTGGTCTCGGGGCTTCTGAGCTTTGGACTTATGTTGGTTGTCAGCAGGGTTCTGAGTTTTAGTACTCTTCTGCTCTGCTAAAACCTTGTGATCACCAGCAGACTTCTGAGCTTTGGAGCTCTTCTGTCCAGCTGGGACCTTTTCTGTACCTCTGCTCTTTTGCCCTTCTGATCCAGATGCAGGCTCAGCTGGCCCTTTACCCTTTCGAGGATCCCTAATTAACCCACTATCACCTTTCTTCTTCTTTTGTGGCTTGGGTTTGGGATAACCAAGACCCCTTTTGTCATTCACAGTTTGTGAGGACTCAGCTATTTCTGACACGGCATTCTTTGCCTTAGTCAGCTGATCCACTTTCAGCTGAAGCTGCTGTGAATTTTTTATTGTCAGTTCATTCTGCTTGAAGAGTTCATCGAACTTAGCTGTCAGCCGATTATATTCTTCACTCAAAATAGTATTCTCAGAAAGTAGCTTTTCTATCAGCTTCTCCTGTTCCTCACACTTTGCTATTAAGTCAGCAGACTTGTTAGCTTGTGAGTCATAGGATATCACTGGTAGTCTAGCATTTTCCAGATCCTGTCTCAAGCTTAGAACTTCAGCTTTCAGACTAGTGTTCTCCTCTTCCAGCTTGGAACAAACTTTTAAGGAGGATTGGAGATTAGACAACAACTTGTGTATGTCTGACTCCATAGAATAGGTAGAGGAGCAAGATGAGCTAACAGAGGGGTACGAGAATTTACCTCTTCTACCTTAGCCATGAGGCAGATATCATCCTCTGATTCAAAATCAGATGAGGATGAGGATGAGCTGATATCCTGCTTCTCCTCCTCTGCCAGCAGAGCTCTCTTATCAGCGAACCTGCGATCTCTCTTGATCCTCTTCTCTTCTCTCTCCCTTGGGGTAAGCTGAGGACAATCATAACTGAGATGTCCTGGCTTGTTGCAAGAGAAGCAAACACCATCTCCTCCTCTTCTGGGACTTGGCTCCCTCCTTCTCTCTGGAGACTTGTATCTGGTCTCCTGTTCATCTGATGGTCTTCTGGTATCAAATGACTTCTGGTATCTTCTGGAAGAATCACTCTTATTCTTCTTCCAATGGGATCTATACTTCTGGAACTTGTTTGACATCTTGTCAAACTTCTTGGTCAGCAAGGCAAGTTGCTCCTTTAAGATCATGTCCTCTGGAGTAGAGGACTTCTCTTGACTATCAGCTGCAGCAGAGAAGGCAACATTCTTTGCAGCTGAGGATGATGATGGAGAATCTTCTTGATCCTCTTCTTGCATATCGAACTCATGTGCTTTCAGATGAGATAGCAGTGTATGATGACTCATCTCAGATAGATTCTTTGTCTCCTTAATTACAGTCACCTTCACTCTCCATTTTGAAGTAAGAGATCTCAAAATTTTGTTATTAATCTCCTTCTCCGAGTAATCCTTCCCTAAGGAGCTTGCCTTATTCAGTATGTTTGTCAGCCTCATATCCAGCTGATCAATGGTTTCATCAGCTTTCATTTTAAATGTGTCAAAGGTATGTAGAACGGCTTGAAGCTTGTTCTCTTTAATTTGATATGTCCCTTCACACATCAAGGAGAGTTTCTCCCACATCTACTTAGCGGTCTTGCACGTCTTGATTTTCTCTATATATTCTTTGGAGAGAGTCTCGATGATTTCTGTTCTGACCTCTTGATATAAGTTGAAGAGTTTCCTTTCAGCATCGTTTAGTTCACTCTTCTTCTTCTCAGGCTTTCTTCTTTCACTAATCTCAGCTTCTGGAGTCTTGCCATCACTAACGGCTTCCCAGAAGAACTTGATAGGTCCTTCCTCCAGAACATCCAGCATGCGATCATGAATGGCTCCAAGGTGATTCTCCATTCTGAATTTCCAGTAATCATAATCCTCAATAGAGAATTCTGGCAACTTCCTCGTCTCGGATCCACTCTTTTTGTACGAAGCCATATCTGCAAGAAGTTAGATAAAATGCACACAAAATTTTCTAAAAACAGATTTTCAGGGATCTGTCCAGGTGACCACCAAAAGCTTTCTCAGGCTGTGGTCTTTTGGACACACAGCTCTGATACCAGTTGTTGGTCCCAAAGGCAGGTTTTAGGGAAGAATACCTTGGAACAAGTCTAGAAGTGGGGTTGAATAGACTTGTAAGGATTCAAAAACCTTTTTCAAATTATTTTGCTTATTCAGAAAACCAGCAGACTACTTGAGGTAGTCTAAATTTGAAAGTTGTGCGCTGTGAATTGTGCGGAAACGTTTTTAATGAAAATCAGTTTTAGGTGATGTGCACAAGTTAAGAACAGAAAGAAATAAGACGAGACGCAAGGGATTTATAGTGGTTCGGACAAAAGGTCCTACTCCACTCTCCACAATCCAACTGGAATTGTGGGTCTCTTCATTAACTCACTCACTTACTCACTTACACACTTCGAGAGTACTACTCTCTTACAAATTATCAACGCTTCAATCGCAATTAACTTATCACAGCTTCTACAAAGCTTTTACAAAAGATAAATATGAATGGGGTTTTTGAGTGCGAGTGATAATTTTGACAGAGTTTCGGCTAGCTTAATATGCGTGTAAAAAACCGTAACCTAAATCATCACTGCTACTCTTATTTATAGGGTCAAATAACTAGCCGTTGGGATAGACTAGAAATCTGAGATCTATAATTTCGTATTCAATCATTCAATGAGATTGATTGAATTTCCTTCTTGATTCCTGTTAATCTTCGCGATCTTCAATCAATCAAGTTTGTCCCCTTGATTGATTGATCTTCAATTCTGGGAATCCCTTTTATGTCGCAAGTCAACCCTTGAAATGATTCCGAAGAATCTGGGCCGAGCACAAGACCTCAGCTGATCTGTCTCCTCAGCTGGTGTACTGTCTGCTGGTACTAGGACCTCAGCCGATGTGCAAGTCTGCTGGTGTGCACCTCAGTTGGTCTTCTTGACTTCGTCTGAATATGTCTTTTATCCATGGTTCTTGTCTTGTCTGCGACGTGCTCTCAGCTGATCAGCTGATCTTCTGATGTCAGCTGATGTTAACTCCTCTGATGATCTGCTCTCAATACTCCAGTGTCAGCTGCTTAAATCTTCTGTCCTCTGAAATCTGCTAAGTCCTCAAGGTCTCAGCTGGTCTTCTTCTCTATGATAGCTTCGGATCTTCTAGGCAGCAAGCTAGATTCCCCCTCACTCGAACCTATCTAATCCTAACTACTCATCAGCTAACTAACATGTTCAGCTGGTCCTATTACAAGTTGATTGGTTTATTATATCATCAAAACATCTAACACAGATATCCTAACAATTAGTTATGATTGTTTAACCATAACTGGTCCTAGTTATCCAAATACAACAATTCAGTGAAAACAAGGGTGATTTGTTTAAATACAATCAATTTTCATGACGAGACGATGTTGGGTAAATTCATGATTTAGAATTGTGAATAGTGATTAATTAACAAACACATTACACTTACTCAAACTCTTTTTTTTTTGTAGACGAAAAAATGGACCATGCACGCTCATAATTTTAACAATATTCATAAACAAAATTACATTATTGAAATAGAGAAATTAAAGATGAACTAATATAAATAAAATAAAAAATTTGCAGCTCGATTTTCCACCTCGTGCCCCTCATCGTTTTCGTTGTCTTGATGAATTTCTGTGCACTTCGACTTGCTCTTATTTCACATTTTTGAGTTCTTTCGGTGTTGTCGAGTATAGAACAAATGCAATTACCTCCTTCACTACAGGAAATCACACATTCGGTGACGAAATTTTGTGTGACGACACAAAATTCATCATAATATGTTACCTACAAGTGACAAATTTAATTTTCGTCACCAAAAAGTGAGAATTCGTGATGAATTTTCTTTTTGTCGCCACTGGTATTTTTTTTCATCACTAATTCAAAATTTTCATGACAAAAACAAGAAATTCGTCACTATAAACTTTGGTGACGATATTCATAATATTTAGTGACGATATTCAACGTCATGAAAAATAGCATTTTTGTGACAACTATACGTTTTGTCATTAATTATTCAAAAGAATTGGTGACGCACTTAATTCGTCACACTATTATTTGGTGACGATTGTCATTGTAATTAGTGACGGTCATAGTCGTCATATAATATATAATATTAATGACAATTTTATGTTTCGTCACTAATTGTTCATAATAATTAGTGACATATTCTTTTGTCACCAATATTGATATATAGTGACGATTAATAATCTTTTTTTAATGACGCACTTATTTCGTCACAATATTATTCGGCGACGATCTCAATTTTAATTGGTGACGATCAATATTGGTCATATAGTATAAAGTTTTAATGACAATTTTATGTTTCGTCGCTAATTGTTCATAGTAATTAGTGACATATTCTTTCGTCACCAATATTGATATATAGTGAAGATTATTAATCTTTTTTTAATGACGCACTTATTTCGTCACAATATTATTCGGTAACTATCTTCATTTTAATTAGTGACGATCAATATTGGTCATATAATATTCAATTTGCATGACGGTTTTATGTTTCATCATTAATTGTTCATATTAAATAGTGACATAGTATGTTCTCACCAATATTTATATACGGTGACGATTAATAAATTTTTCCATATAAAATATAGATTTTACGGAATAAAATTGTGAATATAAAATTTATTTAAAAAATTTGTTTATTAAGGTTCGATCACAAAACATTTCAATTAAACTTGACAAATAGACAAATAACGACCAAATAACTAGATAATTTTTATTTTTATTTGATGTTTATTATTTATTATATTTTTGCCAAATAAGCTAGAAATTTTTATTTTAATTTGATGTTTATTATTTATTATCTTTTTGTCATTAATTAATTTTTCCGTATAAAATATAAATTATATTAAAAAAATAAAAAAAATATAAATTTTAATCCATCAAGGTTCGAATATGGGACCCTTTTACCTAAAGAGGATAACTACACCACTGGACCAAACACTACATTTGTCTTAGATATTTTAATAAAAACTATTTGAATCAAGTTTGCAGTATAAAAAATGAATACATCAATGGCACTTGAACCTATTACCTTCCCAGCAAATAACTTGACTTTCACCAACTAAGCTACACATAGCTTGATTATTGAACACGAAAAAATATGATAATAATATATGATTATCAATTTGATTAATGATATAGTGATTCTATTTACAAGTATTGATGTTGGGATCCTAATAGTATCA
>JAPKLY010000676.1:42720-106906 GCA_026898435.1 Prunella vulgaris
CCTCTGAGGACTTCATCTATTTATAGATTGAGTGGAGTGTCTTATCCGTTGAGAATTTCAAATTTGAAATTCAGATAAGGCTCCTCTCTCTCCATTAGCATGTGTGAGGTGGTCCTCATCCTTCACACAGGATAGTACTGATTGTACTATGTCATTTTCTTCAGAATTCTGGCCTCCTTGTAACTAATCTTCATTATCCTCCAGAATTAAGAAAATATCTTCCACTTAAGTACAGTTTATTGAGTGCTTGAGAGCTACACTAATAGTGCTTAAGGGTCTTCATTATCTTCAAATAATCTCTTACTTGTACTTTATCTTCAAACAATTCTTTGTAGCTGTAGAGTCTTGTCAATATCAAAAATCAACTGTAGAGAAACCTTACAGCTGTAGGATCTTGTCTGGCTGTAGATTGATCAAATACACAGCTGCAAACTTCACTTACAACTATATGTTTCAAACACCAATTTCCTTAGCACAAGTGTTAGATCAACATGGTTAAATAAACACATTGTTTTGCACACATCAAAATCTAAATCAAGGTACTTAACAACCGTTGTAGATGTTTGTTTTGTCACTATACAAAGGTGAGTTCATCATTTGGTGATGTGAGTAGGGCATGCTCGTGCAATATGGCGAAATGGATTGTAGTACAGATTTGAACAATACTTGTTTACTCGCTTTAGACAATTTTATTTATTCAATATCATTAATCGTACACCCTGCAATAGACGTACATCATCCGTGCCATTAAAAATTAAAATTTCATAATCAAAAAAATATTTTTGTTATCTACAAATAATTGTTAACCATAATATATGTCGATTATCAAAAAAAAAAATCTCTTGACTTACGGTTTCCTTTTTCATTATAATCTCAATCCTTACTTGAAAAAAACCATCACATATCACATGCATAAAATGACATTATCATTAGTTAACACACTATGTGTATCCAAGATAATGAAACACAAAATGAAGTACTAAATGTATAAAAGGAATCATGACTTTATTAAAAAATAAAAAAGCAAACTGACATAAATTCATGCATATTCATTAGCCACATTTAAATCTATAAAAAGAGCCCTTGTCAAAAAAAAATCCAAAAAGAGCTCTTCATTTTCTCATTTGACACCACCAATATCAATTAAAATTCTCAAAACCTCATAGATTTCTTTTTGGAAAATTACTCTCTCTCTCAAAAAAATTTCTCATGGTTTAAAATGTTGGAACAACTAGCAAAGCTGAACATTCAAACAATCAAGAAGGGTCTAGTATGAACTTCAAGGTTTAGATCTTTTTGCTTATATGTACTGATATATCAATTTTAATATGCTAAAATTATCTTGCTAATAATTTGCTGCTAATTCAATTTTAATTTGATTATTATATTTTATAATTTGGGCATTGAATATGGGCTGTTCGTTCATAGTTCCTAGTAATTTTATTATTATATTTTATAATTTCTCTTTCTCTCTTGATTGTTCCTAGTAATTTTAGTACTATATCATTCGTAAATCGTAATCATATTTTATTCACCCAAAATATATCAATGGAACAACAAATGAGTAACAAATATTATCCTAAAGGACTTATGCTTTAGCCTATTTTTTTATAAAAAAATTTAAAAACTTGCATATACATATGTTTCATCCCACTTACACCTTAATTATTTTTGCAATACTGATCAAACAAAAATAAATTAGATACGAGAACATGATTTCATTCTTCAATAGATGATGTTTTAACTTTTAAATAAAAAAACACACATGATTGATAGCCGCATGTGATTTTATTGTAGAGAGTTGTACTTACTTAAATTCAATGAATTGGTGAGAGAAAAAGACATTTCACATTTATATTTGTTAAAAACAATAAATATTTAATGGGATGTACTTCGGACTAAATAATCTGGATCTAGTCTTCTAAATACTTAATAAACCTAATTATGCACCAATCACTTTTATTTATCAAAATTTCGGTAGTTTTTGTCTGAATAACTCCACAACACAAACTCCAAAACAATTGGAAAGTAGAGAACTCTATATCACTACAAAAAAAAACTGATTTTAGCGACCGAATTAGCGAACGCCCGGCGATTGCTAAACATGTTTAGCGACCGATTTAGCGACCGAAATTGGTAGTCGCTATACCAGTGGTAGCTAATATTTAGCGACCGATTTCGGACCTAGACGGTCGGTAAATGGTCGGTAAAAGAACCGGGTCTTGATCCGTTTGTAACATTTAGCGACCGCCAGGACGGTCGGCAAATATATAATTACCGACCGCCTATGCAGTCGCAAAGTATAAATTATATTTTTTTACTGAGTGACCCCTTTGTCGGTCGGTAATTATATAATTACCGACCGCAATAGCGGTCGCAAATTTTTATTTTTTTTTATTAATATTTATTTTTTAAAAGTTCTTGGCGGTCGCTATTTATATGAAAAGGAAAGAAAAGGGCTGAGGCTTTTTTACATTCAATATTTAGCGACCGCCTAGGCGGTCGCTAATAATAAACATCGAATTGGGTAATAATTGCCCACTTACCTGCTTCCGGATTCTAAATTTAGCGACTGCCAAGACGGTCGCTAATATCAAAATAAATTAGCGACCGCCGTTTCGGTCGCTAAATTGTTGACTGGTCAAATTAGCGACCGCTACAAGGCGGTCGCTAAATTTTTTTGATATTAGCCAACATCGGTCGCTAATTACATAATTAGCGACCGCCTCGGTAATATCGAGGCGGTCGCTACCTAATGAAGTTTTTAGCAAAGACCACGTGTGCGGAGCATGTCAGGAAGGCAAGCAAACCAAAGCCTCATTCAAAGAGAAAGAAGCCTTCTCAACTGACAGAGTGCTTAAGCTCCTGCACATGAATCTCTTTGGTCCAGTTACTCCTGTCAGCATAAATGGTAGAAAATATACCCTTTTTGTTGTTGATGATTATTCCAGGTATACATGGGTTATTTTCTTGCTGAACAAGAAGGAGACTCAGGTCAAGCTTCTGGAGTTACTCAAGCAATTGAGTACTGAACCGGGTCAGAGCATAGTCAGGATCCGATCAGATCGAGGAACTGAGTTTATAAACTCTATTATAACTGTTTTCTGTACTAACCATGGTATAGCTCATGAGACTTCTACAGCTAGGACCCCTCAGCAGAATGGGGTAGCTGAAAGAAGGAATCGGACCCTGAAGGAACCTGCCAGGACCATGTTGGCTGAGTCGGGACTGCCCAAGAAGTACTGGGCTGAAGCAATCAATACTGCTTGCTACACTTAGAATCGATCTATGCTGAACAAACAACATGCTCAGACACCTTATGAAACATGGAACAAGAGGAAGCCTCGCATCTCTTATTTCCATATTTTTGGGTGTAAGAGTTTCATCCTGAACAACGGGAAAGACCAGCTGAAAGCCTTTGATAGCAAATCTGATGACGGAGTTTTCTTAGGATACTCCTCAGTCAGTAAAGCTTTCAGGGTGTACAACTGTCGGACTCTTTGTGTGGAGGAAACACCTCATGTTGTGTTTGATGAGACTGCATCAGTGCGTAGAAAATAGGTTCCAAGTCCTGACACTGAGGGGGTTACCAAGAGAGTAACAAGACTGAGTCTGAAAAATCCTGAATTCAAGATCAAACTAGTCAGTGCTCCCAAAGGATGGGATTATGATGATGAAGATCAGGATGGACCTCAGGCCAACCCTCAGCAAGCCCCAGCCACGGAGAATGTTGAGTCTCAGACGGAGGGACAGACTCAACCTGAGGTACGTACTGTCGGTGATGATGCTTCTGCACCTGAGACAGTTACTGCGTCAAACTCTGTAGGGGGAAACAATATCTCTGATATTGGCCAACCCTCCGGAAATGACTCAGTATCAACTGTTCTTGCTCGTTCTGCTTCTTTGCCTGTTATTGTAGAGACTAATGTTTCAGGATCAGGCGAGGGAACGTCAGCAGCTCCCAGTGCTCCCGTCACCAGGAGGCGGTGGCTAGATGATCACTCATTGGCTGATATCATTGGAAATATCAATGAGGGGGTCAGGACGAGGTTGTCCTTTGGGGAGAGTGTTATGTTTTGTTGTTTCCTGAGTGATCAGGAACCTAAGAGCATAGAAGAAGCTCTTGCTGACCCCAACTGGATCCTAGCCATGCAGGATGAGCTCAATCAGTTTGAGCAGAATCAGGTTTGGGAGTTAGTTGAGAGACCTAGGCGTCAGCATGTTATTGACACCAAGTGGGTTTTTAAGAACAAGAGGGATGAGAAGAATGTTGTTGTCAGGAATAAGGCCAGACTAGTAGCAAAAGGTTATTCTCAGGCTGAAGGAATAGACTATGATGAGACCTTTGCTCCGGTCGTAAGGTTGGAAGCAATCAGGTTGTTTCTGGCATATGCAACATTCAAGAAATTCAAAGTGTATCAGATGGATGTAAAGAGTGCTTTTCTAAATGGTGTACTGAATGAGGAGGTCTATGTTGAGCAACCTCCAGGGTTCGAAGTTGGTGACAAGGTGTATCACCTGAAGAAAGCTCTTTATGGCCTGAAGCAAGCTCCGAGAGCTTGGTATGATACACTATCCCAATTCCTGATAGACCACGGGTTCATGAAAGGAACAGTGGACAGGACCCTCTTCCGGATATCCGAAGGGGAGGACATTCTCTTGGTTCAGATTTATGTGGATGACATAATTTTTGGATCTCCTAATCTGAAGCTTTGTGAGAAATTCTCCAAGCTCATGACTGGGAAATTTGAGATGTCAATGATGGGAGAGATGAATTTCTTTCTGGGTCTCCAAGTCAGGCAAACTGACTCCGGAATCTTCATAAATCAGTCCAAGTATGCGAGGGACTTGATTCAAAAAAAAATTTGAAGTTCAGTCCAGCGAAGTCTCACGTATTCCCATGAACACAAATGAGAAGCTGGATCCTGACAAAGAAGGAGTCTCAGTAAATCAGACTGCATATAGGGCACTGATAGGATCCTTACTATATCTGACTGCTAGTCGTCCTGACATCACTTACGCAGTTGGAGTTTGTGCAAGATATTAGTCTGATCCAAAGAAGAGTCATCTAGAGAGTGCCAAAAAGATACTGAAATACCTGAGAGGTACAGTAAATTTAGGACTTTGGTATCCCTCTGATAACAACATAGAATTGACTGGCTATTCAGATGCAGATTATGGAGGCCGTAGGCTTGATTGGAAATCAACTACAGGCACATGTCAGTTTCTAGGGAGTAAACTGATCTCTTGGTTTTCTAAGAAGCAAACCAGTGTTGCAACGTCTACTACAGAGGCTGAGTATATGGCGGCAGGCAGTTGTTGTTCTCAGATTCTTTGGCTCAAACAGCAACTGAGAGACTACCAAATTGAGGCCACTGAAGTCCCAATTTATTGTGACAATAATAGTGTCATTGCCATATCCAAAACCCAGTCTTACACACAAGGTGTAAGCATGTAGACATCAGGCATCACTTTATCAGAGATCATGTTGAGAAGAAGGACATCAGGATGGAGAGAGTCCCTACTGATAAACAGAGAGCTGACATCATGACTAAGGCTTTGCCTGAAACTAGGTTTGTTGAGTTATCAGTAGAGTTAGGACTCCTTGACCCAGGCTTAGGAGATTCAATCTGAATCTCAGATCAGAATGCATAAGGTCAGGGGGAATGACTAACTAGGACTCAGGAAGAAGGAATATCAGAGAGAATGTGAATGGTTGTAGGGGGAACATTCAGTATGAAAAGGACGATCAGTACAGACTGATTAAGATTCAGGACACTGAATTCAGGGCTTGTCACCCTGATAGGTTAAATGTGGTATCAGTCAGAATACAAATCTGACTGACTGGTATGTTTCCTGATTTTCTTTCAGTCATCGTATCTTGCGTGCATCATCCTTGATACTGTTTTCCGTATTGTCAAATCAATTTATTTTGTCATTTAATCCCAGCCATTCATTTAATATTCAGTTATTATTTAATGAAAATTATTTGTATTTAATACGGATATGCTCTGACGCGCATTTAATGCACAGAGGGGGGGAACAGTTTTCGATAAAGTTTTGACTCATTACTGTTGAAAACCGAAGAGTCTTCATGCATCTTGCGTTTTAATCTTAGCCATTGAATCTCATAAGTCATAATTTTCTGAACCATCCGATTAAAACTGGATTTTAGTATAATTAAGGGAAGTTTTTGTTATTGCAACATTTATGCACTCAAATCTTTTCTTTATATATTTCTCTCTGCAAACCGATTTTCTTCATATCTCCATATTACATCCATGGCTTCTCCTTCTGTGGACTCATTCTTTGGAAACCTTTTTCATCTAAGAAACGAGATCCATTGGGAACCATTTGGAGATTTTACCTCTAATCATCCTGACATCCTGCCTGTAAAGGACCATTTTGAAAATGCAGGACTTCTGCAGTTTATCACCTCAAGACCCCAGAGACTCCATCCCTGTCTTGTTGTTGCCTTCTATCTCAAAATGGCGCAGAACAAGGATTCCCAGGAGTGGAAGACGTGCATTCCCCTGACTTCATGTGTGAAGGGGAAGGATGGCGAAGAAGAGATGACCAGGAGGTAGGTCACTCTCAATATTAGGGAGAAGATTAAGGAGGTGTTCAATCTTCCCAACTCTGGACGAAGCCCTGTTGATTATGGGTTTGGGACTGAGAAGGATTATCTCCAGTCCCTCTGCGATGGTGATGTGGTCCTGAAGTCGGGCCTGAACAAATCTGTGCTGAGGACTGATAATTGTCACTTCTTTGACCTGACTAGTCAGGGAGTGATGGGGATTGCTGGAGGGCAGGAGCAGATTTCCCGGCCAAAATTATATACGATGATGGCGATCTCTGATGCCTCAGAGCACAATTTTAACTGGGAAGATTACTTCCTCCAATTGCTGGTAGCTGAGACCAATAAAATCAAGTACTCGCCGGGAGGGTCAGGCGACTTTCGAGGCCAAGATGCACTTTGGCACCAAGATTTCTGTGATCTTGGAGACCCTGAATCTCGGTGATGTGGATCAGGCTCAATCACTCGAGATTCCAGCGAAGATAGATCTCTTCAGAGCTTATTCCGGTGATGCTGGCACCAAGAAAAGACCAAGGACTCAGAAGAAGAAGGCTCAGGCGAGCAAGACTGGGAGAGTCAAGGCTCAGGCTGGCAAATCTTCAGAGTCCGATATTACGAAGCCAGCGGAGGACAAATCCAAGCCCTCAGGACACAAGCAGCAGAAGCTGACATTTCTATATCCAGGGTCAGAGGAGCGAAAGAAGAAGCTCGTGGAAGAGAAAGCTGCTGAAGAAGTGATTCAGCATGCACATCCGGAGAGGGAATCAGCTCAGGCTGCTCTTGAAATCGCCCCTATCTCTGCCATTCCGGATGTTGCACCCACTGATCCAAACCCACTGATCCTTGACATCGCATCAACTTATCAGGGCTTGGAGGCCACCTCGGGTGAGGATCAGGGGGAACCTGCTCAGGAGGAAGGAGTTCAGAAGGAGGTTGCTGAGCAGTTCAGATGGTGGAGAAGAGGATTTCTAACCTCTCAGATGCACAGAAGGAGGCAGTTGTGCAACTTCGCACCTATGCCATGATTAGGAATGTAACCTGGCCTGAACTCAGTCAGCTTGGAGAGTCGCGAGGATGGGACAAAATGGCTGAATCAGAAGCTGCCCTCTTTGATCATTTTGACGTAAACTCTCTACATCACTTGATCAAGATGGTGGACTTTATCAGAACAGTCCGACGCATCTATCTTGAGCCCGAGCCTCAGAGAGTAGAGAAGGAGAAGGAAGCTGAGAAGGAGGTTGTTGTTATTGCTGATGATGCTCAGCAAGGTGGCACTGAAGGGGTCTGTGCACCGGCAGATGAAGCAATCCTAGGACCCGAGACTGCGGAAGCTTCAGGAGAGGGTCCAACTGGTCTGGTCCGAGTCAAAGGAAAATGGATCACCCCCGAGTCACTATATGTTTAGAACTCCTCACGAGCCCTTGCCAATCTTCACAGAAGGGTAATCCTCATCGAGAGAAAGATAAGTCGGGTTGGTTCAAATTCTGAAGTTCTGAATAAGAAAATGCACAGACTGGATCGAGACCTGAATGAGATGGGAACTGATATGCATGCTGCCATTGACCTTCTTGGAAAAGTCAGGACTCAACACTCAGTAGATCTCACTGTTATCTCTGAGCAAGCAAAAGGGGCCATTCAAAACTGCAATCAAATGGTCTCTGATGCGCAAACTCAGCAGGAGAACAAGCTTGCCACTTTTCTTGCTCAACATATGCCTTAAAAGATTGATCAACTGGTTAGTGAAAAGCTGGACAAGCTGAAGGCTGAACTGAAGGATGAGTTGCTGAGTGAGATGTCTGCACAAGAGAAGATGGAAATTGCCTCTGCCCTGGAAAACCGAATGACGAGCTTCGAAGCACGGCTGAAGAAAGAACATAATTCAACTATTGATTCGCTCAGTGTTGATCTGAGGATGATGGCAGGGCAGATAGGGCAACTACAGGCAAAGTAGACTAAGATGGATAGTCAGTTCACTTTATTGGCGGAGTCAGTAAACGAGGTAGTTGGCCGAATCAACGACGATGATGCCAAAAAGGGGGAAGGGAAGAAGCAAATAGCTGCTGGGAAAGCCAAGAAGAAGGACTTCCCCCCTGAACTGAAAGCTACGGACAGAAAAAGGACTAGGTCCGTAGCTGCCATCGAAGCTGCTGAAGGTTCAGATCCAAAGAGGTTGAAGTCCTCTGAGGATCCCACTCTGGAACTTTTGTACAAGGAGATGGAGGAACAGATGCACCCGGGGTTGACCACTCAGAAGAAGATGGTGATGACTGAGGCGGAGAAGATAGCGAAGATGAAGGAAATTTCGCTGCTCAGTCAGATCCAATGATTGAAAGAGTTCAATGAGTACCTGACTTCGCAGGTTCAGAAGAAGAAAACTGTGCCTTCTGGATCTCGAATGAAGACTCAGAGAAAGTTGGTGGTCAATCCAGATCAAGGTCCTCCTCCACTCCAGTTCGTAGAGGATTTCATTCCGATAGAGATGTTGGAGGTATGGATTCTGATCCGGAATAGGTAGGCTTACCTATTCTATGTGGTGGGGTTATGGGACGATCAATCTGAAGAAAAAGACGTCATACTCCATCACTGGATGGCACAGGAGCATCCGGATCTATGGGCTGAAATAATCAGACATGCTGACACTGAAGGTGTAGAGATTGCTCCTCCAGAATTCATTAAGTATCCTCCTCCACTCTTTAGGAACTCCAAGCAACTGGACCAGAAAGTAATATCTAAAGAAGTCGTCAGAGTAGGACGCGCTGCCGGGGCCGTTGGTGATCAAAACAGGATGTAGCAGGTCCTGAACCGAGTCTTGGAGATGTATGAAATTCCTCAAGCTGCTTGGAATAAGGACGAAGAATAGATCAGAAAATTGTTGTTCAGGAATTGTAATAGCTTCAGGATAACTGTAACTCCCATATCAATCAATGAAGTTATTTCATTTTCCTGAGTACAACTTCTTGTTGACTCCTGAATTTAGTTTTCTGAATTCTTATCAAGAACTGTACTAACCCATTCCTTGTTTTCATCTTGTAGACTAAGTGCCTAGTTTGACAAAAGGCACTGAACCTATTCCACTGACTAAGTCAGTTGATTGTATAGATGAATAGGAATTTGCTTAAGGGTTTTGGCATCATCAAAAAGGGGGAAATTGTTGGGACAATCTGAGTATTTTTATTAGATCCCAAAACCCCTGATGAATTTGCCTAAGTATACTTATTCAGATTTGTCTAATTTAGGATAGTCAGACTAGGAGTTCAGTTCAGGGGGAACACGCTGAAGACTGAAGAATATTGGAGTCGACCCAATTTACTGAAGTCTGATGTGCAATCCATCCTGAAGAAGTCAGAGTCAGTCTTGCTGAAGATTGCCTGAACTGAAGCTGAAGAACGAAGCCTGATGATCCGTCCTGAAGACAATCCTGAAGTACCATTGACTGATGTTTCTACTGAGTACACTAAGCATACTCAGGACAGAACTTAGTCAGTGAAGAGTAAGTGTTAACCTATCAGGCTGTGCTGAACGCACATAAGACCTGACTTAGGCATTGGTTCAGTTTACCTGAATCATGTAAGTCCAAAGCAAAAAGGTTATTTATGCTATGGGACAAGAGACAAAGAGAATGTCAGTAAGACTCCAAAAAGACAAACATTCAGACTGAGTTATTAACAAGAGACTCAGAGTATTGAATGTACGAGGAAGGACAAATGTTTGAAAGTCAACTAGGAGTACCTATCCTCAGGGTTTTGAGGATAGCTTCCTGTTAAATCAGGTCGTGGACGTAGGAGTTGGTTATCTCCGAACCACGTTAAAAAGACCCTTGTGTGCCGATTTACTATTTTGTTCAGGATCATAACTGTCATCATTCTAAAATGAACATTCTGCATTGTTTTTATATTCAGGACTGAATCAATCATCCTGAATCTTAATACTGTGCACTCAGCCTTAACCACCAGTTTACTAAGCAAGTTCAGAAAAAATGTTTTTAGAAACTAAAACGAGTAGAAACTAAGGGCTCACTTTTCGCACGTACTCTAGCTCACAGAGATAGTAGTCCAATTGACTCGCTTCCGAGCAGTCAGTAGGTTTGTTATCTCTACTGAGCTTCCGAGCACTTTACTCACACTCAGCTTATCTGACTCGTTACTGAACTGTCCTTGCTGCCCCTGTGGACCTTCAGCATACTGAGTAATTCAGGAAATCCTGACTGAGAGTGTTAGAGCATTTTTCTGAGTCTTTCAGAAAAATCTGACATCAGTGTATTCCCCCGCATACACTGATTGTACTCGTTTCGGGACCAACAACATGAATGAAGCTCGAGATGAAATTAGAGAAGAAGAGCCAGTGAGAGGACAAGTGCATCATGGTGATGAGCACTTGGCTCAAAGGGAGGTTCCACAACCATAACCGATACCACATCAATACCAACCTTATTACCCACCTCAATATCCCAACTACCCAAATTATCCAATAAACCAACCATACTATCTACCACCACCACATAACTATCCTTACTATCCATACCGACCGCAACCTCAACACCAAAGATAACAAATTGTAAACCCACCTCAAAACAATGAACCACCACTCTGTGACTACTTTAAGCCGAGGGTGAACGAAAACTATGATGGTATTGAAAGACCACCAATTGATGCTGAGAAGTTTGAGCTTAATACAAATCTCTTGAAGCTATTAAAAGAATCTCCTTTTGAAGGATCAAGTGATTGTGAACATCCAAATGCTTATCTAAATAACTTTATGGAGCTATGTGACACAATTAAGTACAAAGGGATGTCGGATAATGAGAAAATGTTCTGTTTCTTCAATTTTACCTTGACTGGGAGAGCTAAAACATGGATTCGATCTATGAATCCGAAAGCAGCTACATGGGAGGAGTTGAGTTCACAATTTCTTAAGAAATTTTACCATCCATCAAAGATGTTAAAAGCTAGGGAAGAGATAAAGAATTTCCGACAAAAGGTGAGAGAAACAATATCTAGTTGTTGGCTTGCCCTCAACATGGTTTGAGGGATGAAGACATTCTTTTGACATTTACCATAGAATTGCATGAAGGAGACAAGATTTACTTGAATTCTTGTGCCGGAGGCTCAGTTTGGACGAAGACCATTCGTCAAGTAAATGAGATCATTGAAAATATAGTTGCAAACGATGCATTTCAAAGAGTGTCCAATTGTGGAACGGGTGATCGAGTTGCACTTCTTGAGGAAAACATGAAAAATGTGCTGAACTTGGTCTATGGAGGCCAAAACTAAAACCAAGCTCCAACTCCTATGCAAGTAAGTGTTGTCGAAAGTATTCCTCCTCCTACTACCTCTACTCAAGAAGAAGTGAATTACATGGGTCACCCTCAATACAACAATTCCTTTCCAAGTAATCAAAGGACATATGTTGCTCCACCTTTTAGACAACAAGGGGGTTCGTATCAAAATCAAAGCAACCCTCCATACAACCTGAATAGGAGGCATGAGAACTTTTCATATTCCAATCTCAAGGGGGCAATCCAATTGGCACCCGGGATTGATCCGGGGTCAAAATTGCCTAATAATGAAGGTAAGGGGAGCATTGAAGACACTTTGACATTGATTTTGAAGAAGATGGACAATTTTGAAGTGGAATTTAGAAAGATGAATAGTGAAATGAACAAAAGGGTTGATGACTTGTACACTTCACAAGGAAATCAAATTAAGAGCTTGGAATATCAACTTGGGCAAATTGCTTAGTCCTTAAGTCCACAAGTTAACAAAGGTAAATTCCCCTCTACAACCGAAATTAATCCTCGTGAGCATTGTAATTCAATTATTTGCGTGGAGGTTGCAAAGGAGGTGGTAGGGAATGATCCTTTGAAATTGTTTCATGATGAGTTAGTGGAGGAAGCATTTTGTTGTGAGAATGTGAAATTGGTGAAGAGTAATGATGCAGTCTTGGGGGTAGAAGAAAGGGTGATGGATAAAGAGAAGAAAGAGAAAGGGAAAGTTAAAATAGGGGGTGAGGAAAGAAAGGTGGAAAAAGGGAATGTGCAAAGGGAGGTGAAGGTGGAAATTTCAAAAGGATTGAAAGATAAACTTGATGATCGTTTCAAAAAGTTCTTTGAACTTTTCAAAAAGTTGTACTCAAAGATGCCTTTTCATGAAGCTCTTGAGGAAATGCCAAATTATACAAGGTTCTTGAGGGATGCTATGGCAAAGAAGAAGAAAGATAATGAACCGAAAAGGGTCAAACTCACTCGAGAGAGTAGTGAGTTGATATGAAATCATCTACCACAAAAGCTTAGAGATCCGGAGAGTTTTACATTGAGTTGCCATATTAAAGAGAGCAAGAAAATGAAGGCCTTGTGTGATTTAGGTGCAAGCGTGACCATGATGCCACTAGTTATTGCCAAAGAATTGGGCTTACATAACTTGAAGCCAACAAAAATGAGTTTGCAAATGGCCGATGGTTCTAAAGTGAGACCAAGAGAAGTGATAGAAGATGTGGTCGTGCATGTTGGTAAGTTTGTTTATCCTGTTGACTTTGTTGTGCTAGATATTGAGGAAGATGTTGAGAGTCCTATCATTTTTGGGAGACCTTTTCTTGCTACATCGGATGCTTTAATCAATATCAAGCGAGGAGAGGTTACTCTAGGAATGAATGGTGAAAAAGCTACTTTTTCAATCCATAGTAATTCCAAGAGTTCCCCAAAGAAGATGGGAGAGGAGGTGAGCAAAGTCATACGAGATGATGAAGAGGTAATGGTGAATAATTTTGATCTCAAGAGTGAGATTAGTATTGATGATCCATTTGAAAAGAAGAAAAAAGTGAATGAAGATAAGGGGTAAATCAAGTGGTGAAGAAGGGATGTTTTTGGAGAAGAAAATTGAGTGATGTAAGTCACTCAACCCTCATTGATTTTGATGTTCCTTGAGCTTTATTGCGTCCTGCTAGGGGACGTTAATCCAAGCGCTAGGTGGGAGGCAACCTACCCTTAAAACATTTTAGTATCCTTGATTTTATTTTGATTGTTGTGTTAGTTTTGCTTTTTAATTTTAGGGATAGAAGCTTGAATGCCATTTTAGCCTATATGATTTTTTGCATTGATTGCTCTATGTGGATTTTGTGCTATTGTGTGCAAGAATAGATTTGAGGAGCATATTTTGCTTATGGTTTGGAGAAATTCTTCATTTAGGAATTGATATGCAGTGTGAATGGTTTATTGAGCGTGAATTTCTTGAATAATCACTCTTTCCAAACTTTATTAGGATTTTTTATCCGAAAAAGTTTGGGGGTGTGATTCGTGATTAATTGTTCATTTTCTTGATTAATTTGATGTTGTTCAATGACCATGAATGTATTATGGGAAGTTTTAAGTTGTGTTGTGTAGGAAAATGGAAGAAAATTGCTAGAAAAATGTGTAAAAGGGTGAAAATTGGAAGTGGTTTGGAAAGGTCTGGATTCGTGCATCCAGAGGCTCGGATTTGTGCATCCACAAGGCTCGGTTTGTGCGGCAGCCCACTGGTTTGTTCGCTGAGGACCGCATGAGTGGCTCGCACGAGTCCGGTTCGTGCGGCCACAAGGTTTGATTCGTGCGAAGGCTTGCTGAATTCAGATTTTGACCACTTTTGGTCAAACTTTGACCACACTTTCCTAGGTTTTTCCACTCATTCTTTATACTCATTTTCCACTTATTTCACACACAAACACACACTTCTCACTTCACTCTTGCACTCTATTCTCTCTCAAAACCAAGAAGAAGAAGGTAGAGGAAAATTTTCATATCTCAAGCTCTTCAATTTCTTTCATCAATTCCTTCCATAGGTATGTTCTTCTAACTCTTCTCTCTCTATTTCTTGAAATTTTATTGAAATTCCATGGTTGCATTGTATAGAATTAGAAATTCAAATTCTAGGGTTCTTGAGCTTAAATTGGGGGTTTTTTATTCTAGCTTATTTTTGTGCAATTGATGATGGAATTATGCTTTATTGATGATGGAATTATGCTTTATTGATGATGGGTAATCCATTGGGAGCCCAATTATATGTCAAATTTTGTGAATTTTGGGTTTAATTGAGGATTGAAATTTTGGGGGTAGGCATAGTGACGAATTTTGGTAAATTTTATGCTAAATTTTGATTAATATGATAATGTTGTGCTAATTGTTAATGGGTATGAGTATATTGTTGCTAGGATGAGTTAATTATGTTGATTCACCTATGATTTTTGCTTATTTGAGGTTTCATTGTTATATGACATTGGCATGACTATGTGTTGCATGATTCCCTTGATTCTAGAATTAGTCCCATTATATTCAATCTATTCTCCTTAGAGATTGATGTTGATTAGGAATTGAGTTTAATTGTTCTTCTTTTGCTCATACATAGAATTCTTCCTAGAAATGTTGATGGTAGATAAGCTCTATGTTTATATATCTTGCTCATGCTTAACATCTTTTGTAGACCATGCCTAAGAAAGGTAAAAATATTACTTCGAGTTCAAGAAGGAATGAAGGCCAAAATGAGAATGAGAATGATGTTGGGATGGAGGAGGAATGCTATGAAATTTGCCATGTCAAACCTTCGACATTGAGAATCTTCTTTGGAGTTAATGTGATTTTTTATGTTAAATTCAGGAGATTCGTCAATATGGAGTTTCACAGCGCAAGATATTTTCTTAAGGAGACCACTAAGTTCCTAAACTTTGGGAATGAAGTTGAGGATCTTTTTGATAATGTGGGATGCAGTGGATTGTTAAACGTCCACAACAACTCATACAGAAAGCTTAATCTAGAGTTCCTCAGCACTTTTCAAGTTAAGAAGGAAAGTGGTATTCCTACTAGAATTTACTTTCAGATTGACAACAAAGCCCACCCATTGTCTATTCAAGAGGTAAACCGAATTTTCAGGTGTGAAGAAGATGCTCCACCAAGTAACTTCTACAACAAGGGAAGGTTTGTGCAAGATCAAACATAGTGGAGAGCAATTGCTAATGATGAAGACATAGTGTTCAGAGCACAACACTCAAAAGTAACTCAAATTGCTAATCCAATCTTCACTTATGTGCAAAAGATCCTCGCAAACACGGTTTTTGCTAGGAAAGACACAGAGGAAGTGCTCCATGAGGAACTTTACATTCTCTTCTCAATGACCACAGGTTTAAAGGCTAACTTTGGAGCCTACTTTTGCATGAATTTATCCCATCTTTACTCTGAAGGAGATTGAGCATTTGGAGGAATGATTGCCCATTTAGCAAGGAAAGTTGGATGGGAGCCGAGTGAAATTGGGAAAGAGTGCTTATATCTTGATCCACACTACTTGTTGAGAGCGAATATTCTTACAAAGAAAGGAAACACTGATTGTATCATTGGCTTACCATGTGTGGAGTGGCCATTTCCACTTGTGGATTATGAAGCCCTCACTATAAAGAATGGAGCGAATTGGAGATTGTGCAATTCGTTACATTTTGAGATTGCTATGAAGTTCCATAAAGGTAAGCACAAGGTGAGAAGAGCAAGAGGAGAGAGTAACTCGAGAGAAGGATCTAATGATGAGCAAGTGGGAGAGGACAAGGAGGATAGCAAATGGAGTGTTGATGAAGGGGGCCAAGAGTTTCAATCTCTTGCAACTGGTTTTTCCACTCTTTGACAGGAGGTAAATACCCTTAAGGAAAACCAGATTGCCCTTCGTTATGATGTGACAGGGATCCGTACCAACATTGAGGAGATCATGGAAGCACAAAGAGCTATGATGCGTTGGCACATTGGAGAAGGGCATGTCACTCATCCCCGTTATCCTCCTTCGTGAAGTGATGATTTCGATCTAACTTCATAAGGAAGGGTAACACTCTCTTATCCTTCTATCCCGAATTCGTAGTTTAATTTGTTATGTAGTGACACTGTTAATGATTGTGGTACTTTTAGGTAGCTTTATCTTGGTATTTGCTTTGTGTTGGATTATACTGACTTTGATCTTATTGCTTATGATGCTTATGTGTTGAGCTTTATTATTTTGCATTGCTTAATATTGTCTCCACTTCTTTGCCAAACTTTTTAGACCTATGGTCCAAAAAAGTTTGGGGGGGGGGGGGTGTGATCGTTTCGTCATTCTCTTCGCAATGCAATTCTCATAGTGATTTCTTAGTGCATCTATGATATTTTAGACCATATGCTTAGGATAAGGCCTTGCTTTGCTTGTTATTTTTGGCCATATTGTTACTTGATTTGAGTAGTGAATGCATGAGATATGCTTATTGTTGTATGGATGAGTGGAAAGTCATGATTAGTGTAGTGGATTTATTGCTTGATTCTTGTCTTATCTTTGATACTTTCGATTTCATGATTCTTGATATTTCATTGATATGAGCATATTGATATGATATGAGTCTTGATCACCCTATACCAGTGAGATTTGAGCCAATTTTTGCCCGTTTCAATATTGAACGGATGACATTTCTTTGATGTGAGTTCCACACAGGTGCATTATACTCTAGAACTTGGCTTTAGTCTTATTTGAGGCTACACTAGACATTGAGTTCACATGATATGATATGAAACATATTCTTTGATCTATATTGAGCCACTTAGCCCTATGAGCCTACCATTGATATTGATATCCTTTGCTACCCATTTTGTGCTATTAATCCTTTCATTTGACCAACCACACTCTAAGCCATTTTTCTTCCTTTTTGGAACTCTCTTGTCCTTATGATTAGTAGAGTGAAAAGAAGGAAGGTAGATTAGTGTTATGATGAAGAAATTGGTGGCCAAGGTGGAAAGAAATTCTATGAATGGATTGTTATGAAAAGAAGGTTCAAAGGCAAGTGCTTGCAAGAAATTAAAAAAAAGGTTGACTTTTTGAAAAATTATGGTCAAGTTTGACTCTAGTGTTGTGAGTAAGTTCACAATTTTGCAAAAAGGGAAGATTGATTCTTTGAAGTGTGATTTTGAAAGAGCGTGAAGAGATGTGCACAATTGCATGAAGAGGTGAATGATCTCTACTTTGTTTTCTTCTATGCTTTACTAATCATACTTAGTCACTTTTACCCATACGTTCCTTCCCTACCAAAGAGGCAACACTACAACCTTTAAAAGTCCTCATTGATGTGTGATTGATTTTTCATTACAAGTGGTGGAGAATGTAGACTTGAGCCAAGCTTATGGCAGTATGTGCATGTGGTGTGACGCATGAGAGAGCCTAAACACTTGAGGGTTGAATGAAACACCTACCTTGTGAGGATCATGACTCATTGATTTGATATTGTGCTAATTGATTTGATTTTGATAGTTGAGTGGATGATATTTTATCTAAGATTTGCTAGATATTGAGTGATTATTCTATGGCATTGATCTTGTGCTTGATGCTTCATACATACAATTATTCCCCTATCTTATCGCTTTGTTGCTCGAGGCCTAGCAACAATCTAGTTTGGGGGTGTGATTAGGGTCATAATTGCATGTTTTTGCATCTATTTCTATATGGTTTTGATGTTCTTATGTTCATATTTGACCCTAAAATGCTATACTTTGTGCATTTAACCCTTTTTGGCTGGAAAGTTGTGTTTTGTAGCGAAAACGAGCAAAATCGGCAAGAGACGAGCAAGTTCGTAAAAGTCCAGAAATTGTGAGTTGATCCAATGGAGGGAAATAATATATCATGTCAAAGATTTTGAAGAGAGGGTCAAAACGGAAAAATAATCGAGTCAATCAGAGCTCTAGAACTCAAGATATGAAGAAAACGAGGAAGTCGAGGATCGAGCGGATGAGTTGAAGTCGGGTTCGTGTGCCGACTAGCCGGGCTCGTGTGACGATGAGCCACGATTCGTGCTGGAAACCTCTGGTTCGGGTGATGTTCAGCGAATGAACGCTCGCACAAACCAGACTCGTGCGGCCACTGTGTGCATTCGTGTGATGGCTCGTTTGATCATTTGATCTACCTCTTTGATCGTTGATCCGTTTATTCATGCATTCTCGTCTCAGCTAGAGCTACGTTTCTACCGATTGAATTTCATTTTCCATTGCAGTATTGCTAGATAACATTTTAGATGTAATTTGTATCTTTCCAATTTCCATTGTAATAGGTAATCTCTCTACATTTCTTTACAATTCTTGTATGATGATGATTGTTTCTAGCTCAATTGTTCTTATGTTTACCAAATTAGCCATGGGCTAATCCCTTTATGTGTTGGTGTATGATTCCTATAGAGTAATGTGGTGTTAATGTTGATCTTATGAATGCTATGAGTTGTTGTATGATTAATTCTCTACATTGATGGATTGTATGAATGCTTTGCATGTGTAGTTGATCATAAGGGCCATTAGGGAGATAGTCTCTTACGAGAGTAGGGCTCTTTTCCTAAATTTAATCTTCTTGTATTTAGGCCAATGCATGCTAAGTGTTTGATTAAATTCCTAAGATAGTCAGAATTATCATTAGTGAATAGGAAGAACAATTAGAGGCTCTAATGTGCACCTAGGGAGACCTTTTGCATGTTAGAGTGGCATGCAAATTGATTGTACAATACCTCATTGTATGATTAAGGTATACATCACCATGTGAAACATGACAGTAGCACATATCTCTCACATTTGCTCACTTTGCAACCCAAGGTGATAGGTAGTTTACTCTTTTGACGCATTAGTAGACATTAGATACCTTTCCCCTTTATTGCTTTGTTAGCTATCGAATTGAAACAACAATTTTTCTTACAAATCCCCATCTCCCTGTGTTCGATAAATATTAAACTTGGTCAAACTTGCCACGACGATAACGATCACGTACACTTGCGTGTGGACACCTTTTGGGCAAACACATACCATGCTCTTGGTGTTTGTTTAAGTCCACAAAGGGCTTGTCTAAGCTTATAAACCATGTCTTCAACTGTAGATTCTTCAAATCCTGGTGGTTGTTCAACGTACACTTCCTCTGATAGTAAACCATTAAGAAATGCACTCTTTACAGATAGACTGTAAAGTTCATATGTGCAGCATAGGCTAGGAATATTCTTATAGCTTCTAATCTTGCAACTAGGGCAACAGATTCATCAAAATCTATGTCTTCACATTGACAATAGCCTTGTCAACTAGCGTTGCTTTAAATCTGGTTACAATTCAATCTTCATCAAGTTTATTCTTGAACACCCACCTAGTTCCAATCACTTTGTGATTCCTAGGTCTTGGAACAAGTTCCCATACTTGATTTCTTTCAAAACAATTCAATTCTTCTTACATTGCAATAATCCAATTGCATCCTGCAGTGCTTCATGGATATCAGTAGGTTCTGAAGATGAAAGGAATATAGCAAACTTTGCCTTATGGATTTATTTTCTGGTCTTTACAGCATCTGATAAGCTTCCAATTACATGCTCAGGGGGGGGTGATCTTTTAACCAAATAAAATCTGATTCAGGTTCTAGTCCTTGATCATTATTCTCTATAGCTGTAGATTCACCTACTGCAGACTCATCATGTCTTATTGTTGGTGTTTCTACTTCTATTAGAACATTCTCATAGACTAGATCTTCAACATTCTCTATAGGTGGTAACTCAACTATCACAGTGCCAAAGCCTTTGTTGATCAATTCCATAGGAGTATTGATTTCAACGTATTGCTGCTGACTTGTGACTGTAGAGTTGTCCTCTTTAGAGTCTTCAATAATTTCTTCAGGGAGCTATGTTGTTCATAAAAAACAACATGATGTGATTCTTCTACAATCAATAATCACTTGTTATACACTCTGAATGCTTTACTAATATTAAAATAACCTAAAAAGATACATTCGTCTGACTTTGAATCAAAAGTCTTGAGGTGTTCTTTCCCATTATTCAGTATGTAGCATTTGCATCCAAATATGTGTAAATAAGAGATATTAGGAGTCCTTCCTTTCCATAACTCATATGGAGTCTTCTTATGATATTTCACTATCAAGCATCTGTTTTGTGTATAGCATGATGTGCTTGTTGCTTCTGCCCAAAATCTCTTAGGTAGATTTGCTTTAACAATCATTGTTCTGGCTGCCTCCTTGAGGGTTCTATTCTTTCTTTCTGCAACACCATTCTACTGTGGAGTTCTAGCTGCAGAGTATTCATGCATTATGCCATGTAGTGACCAATATTCTTCAATGACTTGACTTGTGAACTCTGTTCCTCTATCTGATCTGATCTTCACAATCTTCAAGTTCTTTTCATTTTGAATCCTTCTCAACAATTCTGGTAGCTTCTGTAGAGTTTCACTCTTCTTTCTTAGAAACACTATCCAAGAAAATCTTGAGTAATCATCTACTACCACTAGAGTTTATTTCTATCCATTAATTCTTACAGGTTCTATGGGTTAAAAAAGATTCTTATGCAGTAATTCAAGTATCCTTGATGTCCTTGAGTGTGTCTTGCTTTTGAAAGTCTTCTTGATTTTTTTCCCTTTAACACAAGCATCACATAGGTGTTCCTTCCGGAACATTGTGTTTGGTAGACCTCTTACAAGTCTGTTATTCACAAGTTCATTCATGGTTTTAAAGTTTATGTTATTCATCCTTTTGTGCCATAACCAACTAACTTCATTGGAACTGTTAGCTAGAAAACAGGTAGTTTCAGCTGTAGAGTCCCACTCTACAATGTAAACATTCCCTTTTCTAGTTCCTGTCAGTTTTGTGGTTTGGGATTCAATATCTTTGACTATGCAAGTGTAATGCGTAAAGTCTACAGTGTAGCCTTTGTGACAAAATTGACTTACACTAAGAAAATTATTCTTTAAGCCTTCTACCAAATAAACATCATTGATTTGAACATTTCCTTTTAGCAGACTCCCTGATCCTTTAGCTGTTCCACTGACATTATCACCAAAAACAACCTTAGGACCTTTGTGATCTTTCACATTTTGTAATAAATTTCTATGTCCAGTCATATGTCTTGCACAACTACTGTCTATGTACCAAATCTCTCTTTTGGTGGTTGTAACTTGTCCCTGCAAAATAAAATGAGTTATTTAGAAATCCAATATTTTGGATTTCCTCCAGTGTTACTCTTTGCAATCCAATCCTTTTTGGGAGCTGTAGAGTTGTTAATTCTACAATTCTTGCTTGGTCATCCTCTTTGAATGTTTGAAGAGGGAGACAAATCAGACATATTTCCTTTCTAGACTCTATCAAAGTTAAGTCTTCTTTCAATATTCAATTTGTGAAAGACTTCTTCTTCTGACTGTATGGTTGATTCTGCAGTTGGTTTCAAAAGCATGTTTTGCAACATGTTTGTAACATCTTCCTCAGTATCATTCATGATCTCCTTGACCTTCTGTTGTCTTCTAGGTGACAATTCTTAGAATAAATTCAAGAATTGCAAATCTTCTGGCTGTAGGGTTGAGTTTACAACTTCTTCAGGTGTTGAGATTGATCCTTTGATGAACTTCCTTTCTGGTTTAGGAATTGACTTTTGCAAATGATTCATACATCTTTTGTATGTCTTTGTTTAGACAACATCTTTCTTCAAGATTAGCTATCAAAGGTTCTTGAGTTCCGATAGTTTTCTTCAGTTCAGTACAGTTTACAACTCTACAACTTGCTTCATTGAAGAGTTCTTCATTATCATTTTTTAGACAATTGTAACCTTCTTTGAGTTCTTGTAAAAACTGCAGTTGTTGTTTAGCATCCTCTTTTCCAAAGCTTTAACATGTTCCCTTCCAATGTGATTATCTCTTCTAAGATATTCATTTTCTTCTTGTAATCTTTGGATTGCACTAAGCATATCACTGGAAGAATCCTTTTCTGTTATATAACTTGATGATGATGATGAGCATACCTCTTCATCTTTAGCCATAAGACAGATTAGGGCTTCTTCATCTGAATCTGTATGGTCAGAGTCTTCTAAATCTGAAGTTAACTTTTGAGAAGAAGAGGGACAGTCTTCCTGGTTTTTATCAAACTCTGAAAGTAGTGCTCTAAATCTTTCCTTGTCAAACTTTTTCTTCCTATCTTTTTTTATTCTCTTTTCTTCATCTGTGTACTTCTCAGCTTTGGGGTATGGACAACCCTTGATGTAATGTGCAGGCTTTCTGCAGTTATAACACAAATAAGTTAAGTTAGGTGCTGTAGATTTCACCTTACCATCCTCCTTTTGGTGTGAACTGCTTCTTCTTAGTCAATTTGCCAAATAAAAAGAGCCAAGTCTTCATCATCAGAATCTGTAGCTGCAAGGTTGTCAGCCACTAGAGCTGTAACCTTACTACTGTCAGGTTCTTTTCTTCAACTTATGTCAAATTCATAAGCCTTCGGGTCTGAGAAGAGTTCAAAGGTGGATATCTTAGATAAATCCTTTGATTCTCTCATAGCAATGACCTTCATGTCCCATTCAGAAGGTAAGCCTCTGAGAACCTTCATGTTTATTTCTCTTTGTGAGTAATCTCTACCAAGTGAGTCCAGCTCATTGAGAATCTCAATGAATCTTGACTCAAACTTTTCAAGAGTTTCACTAGATTTCATCAGAAGTTCTCAGACTTTTGAACTGCTATCATGAGTTTGTTTTCCTTGATTTGTTTAGTTCCTTCACAAATCGTTTCCAACTTTTCCCATATATCTTTTGCAGTTTTACAGTTTTTTATCTTGCTGAACACAATTTTATCCAGTGAGTGATAAATAGTGTTCTTTGCAACATTGTCAAGATTAGACCTTCTCTTGTCATCCTCTGTCCATTCCCTTCTAGATTTGGGGATGATCTGAGCTAGTCCAGCTTACTAATCAGCTGTAGTATTGATCTTCACAATAGGTATGGGACATCTTCTATGATAGACCACATTTCATCAATGATTCCAGACAAGTGTGCTTGCATTCTAATCTTCAATTCATCATAGTCTTTAGCAGATAACATAGGAACCTTGGATTTCACCATCTTGGGAGCCATGCAAGTATGCAGGTGTGTTTTTCAAAAACAAAAGGATCTAGCTAGGTACTGATCAAAGCAGTGGCAAGTTAACTGCTCTGATACCACTTTTTAGTCCTTTAAATGATCAAGGTCCTGAGGGGGAGGGGTGAATAGACGTTGAGTCCAAAAACAAATTTTCAAACTTTTCAAAAGAGAGAATTCTAGAACCTTACAGTAACCTCTAAAATTTCAAAAATAGTAAGTCTACTAGAGGTTTTAAATGGACCACAAAGGATACAGCTGTGGACTAGAGAAGTCTACAGCTGCAGAGTTATAAAACTTGCAAATAAAATAGACAACTTGTAGACAAGAAATCAGAGGGATTCTCACACTAGGAAGTGTATTGAGAATACTCTAATGTGCAGCGAAAAATAAGTGAGTGTTAATGAAAAACAATTTAAACAAACTTAACAGTTGAGTGACTTAGACATGGCTACAGCTGTAGAGCCAATTTCTTTGTGAAAAACACAAAGTTTTATGCACTGATTTCAAAAGAATGATGAATGTAACAAATAAATATGCAATACAGAAATATAAATGACAGAAAGTAAATAGACAGTATTTATAGTGGTTCAGTGTCTATGAAAAGAACAACCTACATCCACTGTTACATCACTTAGGTGCTAAATTCACTAAGAACAGATCACAAAGATCAATACAAATAGTTCCCCCTTAGAACTAGGTTCACTCAGATTCCTATTCTAACAACAGACACTATCCAATTCACTCAGAATATAATTCACTAAGATTTAAACAAAAACCTCACATAGAGATATCTACACTAAGTAGAAATAGTAAAATAAGTGAGGGAACAACAACAAAAAGGTGATTCTTTCTAAGAAAAATCCTAAACCAACTATCCTATAAATCACAAAGAACAATAAAATCTCTCTCTCAGAATTTGTTGGTTGTAGACTTTGCTCAGGTTGAATGCTTGTATGCGCAGGTTATTGTTGTTGCTTCCTCTGAGAACTTCCTCTATTTATAGATTGAGTGGTGTGACTCATCCGTTTGGGAATTCAAATTTGAATTCCGGATAAGGCTCCTCTTTCTCTATTGACATGTGTAAAGTGGTCCTCATCCTTCACACAGGGTAGTACTGATTTTACTATTATCCTTTTCTTAAGAATTCTGGCTGTCTTCAAACTAATCTTCATTATCCTCCAGATTTCTTAGAAATAAGCTCTTCTTAAGTACTCTTTAGTGAGTGCATGAAAGCTACACTAATTGAGCTTAAGGGTCTTCATAAACTTCATTTAATCTTGATCTTGTACTCTTCATTCAAACGGTTTTCTCAACTGTAGGGTCTTCAACATTGCAGCTGCAGAGTCCTGAAAATCAAAAACTGGCTGTAGAGAAATATTACAGTTGTAGGGTCATGTCTGGCTATTGAGTGATCATGTATACAGCTGCAGATTTCTCTTACAACTATAACTTTCAAAAACCAATTTCCTTAGATCAAGTGTTAGATTAAATTCAATATAAACATATGTTTTGCACACACCAAAATCTAGACCAAGGTACTTAACATATTTCAATCTTCAAGATGATGTTTTAACTTTTAAATTAAAAAATAAACATTATTTCATAATTATATTTTATTGTAGAGGGTTGCACTTACTTAAATTCAATGAATTTGTGAGAGAAAATAGTAAGTCTCTTGTGCACCAGTTACACCGTGCAACTCAAATGTATTTTTAAACAATTACACTATGTATTACTAAAAAGTTACACAAATTATTACTGAAAAGTTACACTATTAAAGATACACTTTTCAGTAATAATGTGTGACTTTTAAGTAGTATTTTGTGTAACTTTTAAAAAATGAACTTGAGTTGCACGGTACACCTGGTGCATATAAGACTAAGCCGAGAGAAAAAGACAGTTCAGACATTTCATATATATATTTATTAAAATAATAAACATTAAATAGGGTGAACTTGGGACTAAATAATCTGGATCTAGTCTTTTTTATTTAAAAAAAGGCCCAAATCCTTGCATTTTTTGGCCAATTTATTTTAGGAATTAAGGCCCACCTATAGATCATATTGCGATTTCAAATTCAAACTTTCTCAGTTGCGCGGGTTTGTAGATCGAATTCAAAGGTCAAATTCCACTGCGTTGTGGGCTATGATCGATTCTGCCACCGTGGCAGCCTGTCTTTCTGCCTCCGCCACCACGCCCAAACCCCGGACCATATATGTATTTTGAGTCTTGTACGTACCAAATATGTCGTGATATTTAAGTGCATTTTTAATAAAATTACCTAGTAATAGTCAAATATTCAAGGAATAGTTATGATTGTTAATTTAACCATAATTGGTTCTTGCTATCCAAATTCTACAATTTACTGATTTTTTAAAAATACAATCAATTTTCATGACGCGAATTACTCAAATTCTACTTGGTCGATGTTGGGTAAATTTGTGATTTAGGTAAACGAATAAAATGGACCACACTCATAATTTTACTAAAATTCATAAACAAAAATTACATTATTATTGAAATTTGGAAATGAAAGATGAACTAATGTAAATAAATAAAACTTTTTAGATCAATATTACAAACATGCCCCTCTTCCTTTTCGTTGTCTCTTGGTGATTTTCTCCGTACTTTGTCTCGCTCTTATTTCGCATTTCTGAGTTCTTTCGGTGTTGTCGAGTAAAGAACAAATGCAATTACCTCCGTCAATGACCGAAATTATTTTCCTTTGTGGTAATAAAACTGCAAAATTAGACAATTAGGTCAAAATTTTTAAGTTTCATAATTTGTGAGAGAAAAGTTTTTTGTCCCAGAACTAATGAAGTGTCCGCTTCGATCCTAACTTTGATTTTGGTCTCGTAATACTTTGGGTTGTCCAATTTGGTGTCATTTTCTACCAAAAAAAAAGGGAAAATAATGTTTTTTTTCCAACAACCCAGATTGGCTTATCTTGACCAAGGGATTGCACTAGTGCATGATGATGCATTGAAGAGGACCTACAGAGAGGTAATTCTTCCTTACTGATTTATGGGATGAAGAATTAGACCTCAGTGGTCGTTTATTTCTAAACCTCTGTCCCTTAAATAGGACAGTGTGTGATCCGTGTGTGGCTCTTTATTTTGTTATGGGTAGAGAGTCAATAAGACTCAATACTTTGCATCTTGGGTGACGCCATTGAGAACATAACAGTTGCTAAGGTTTAATACAGAGGAACGTGTGCTTGGAAAGTCTTGCATGATTAGTCCCCTTGGTGGGCTCTAAACGTTCGTCATACTAAATCTTGCAAGTGGAATTTGTTTCCGATATGATGATAAAGAAGAGCTGTGCTTACTCCAAGGTTAAGATGTTAAATTAATTAAAGCGTTCAGTGGCTTGATTAATTAACGGACAAGAGAATCTTAAACAAGGGAAATAATCACCGGGAGCCATATGATTGTAATATGGGTTAAGATGGATAGTGCAACATTAATCCTATAGTGGAGTGAGATTAATGTTAATGGGTTGAATGACATTGGGCTCAATGTTGGAATTCAAGGCCCATTAGGAGGTCCAATCTTAATTCTCCTAAAGGCCCCTCAAGTAGCCGTAATTAAAAATAAAAGAATTAATTTTGGGCCCAATAAGTTTTTTTTTCAAAAATTTATATATATAATTAGTGAGAGATTTTATGAAAAATAGATATGTATCTTGAATACAAGAATATCTAATAAAATCCAGATCTCATGGGATTAAATATATATTGTATTTTTTCAAAAATCTTGAAGGGAAAAATTTCAAGAATTGAATATTTAGTATTCAAGATTATCAAGATTAGAATATTTGATATTCATGATAATCAAGATTTGAAATTTTAGATATTCAAGATATTCAAGATCTTGTATTCTCATTATAAATATGAGATGATACAAGACTTCATACACATTATTTTGGAAAGGTAATTTTCGAAAATTATCTGTCTCTTGGGCAACAAATATTTTTCTTTCCTTGTGTTGTGATTATTTGTGTGGCCTCCCACCGGGTGTACGAATGAGGATAAGGGAATACTTGAGAAGGCTGTTGGGATTATCAGGTTGAGAAATATCATGAAGGATGCCTTTTGTCTCAAAGAGTGCCTTTCATCAAGGAAACAAAGGATGCCTTTTGTCTCAGAAACTGCCTTTTCTCCAGGAGGTATAATTCACTAAATCCTTTAGTTCCGCATGCTTAGGGTTTTATGTGATTATATTTGTTCATATTTTTTGCATGCAAAGCCTGTTGTTGGGTATACAATTATTTGATTTAATTATGTTTAAATCATGATATTAATTGTAGGCTTAAATTTGTATTTAGCATAAATCCCGAATAGACCCGCGTTTAATTCCCCAACAACTGGTATCAGAGCCGGTTTCGGGCTCTATACGTTAAATTATTATTTAAGTGTTTAATATTAAATTTAAAAATTGGATAGTAGAATTGCGAGATCTTTTTTGCAGGTATCCAATTGTCATGGTATTTAATATTTTTTTATGCATGCATGTATGATGATGCGGTTTTAAAATCTGATTCGTTCGGATCGTTTTTCCCGTGAGAAAATCCACGGGTAGACTAGGATGTTTTTATGCAATAGACTAGTCTAGACAATAGGTTTATTTATTTTTTTGTAAATAAATTGTAACCGATATCGAAGACGAAGAACAGAGATTTTAAGGCCCGGAGACAAAGTTGGTAAAATTTTGTTGCGGAGCTTAATCGAGATGGACGATAAAGCTTGAAAACGAAAGATGATTATGATATCTCATAGTTAAAATGAGAAATTAAACCATGACAATTGGATATAACGTGCCAATTTGTTTCATTTGTTTTGATGCATGCTTTATTTATTTAATTTGATTAAATATTTTGATTGCATGAATATCATGATGAAAAATCTCAACTCCGAAAATTACTAAGTATATTTTAAACATAATTCGATATTTTATTCTAGATAATAAAATTAAATTATTTGGCCTCCATGATTTATTTGTTTGTGAAGTCTTTTGGCTACGCATTGGCAAGCGCATTCTCTCCCTATCGGATAGGCCAAAAGATAAGTTCACATGAACAAATTCCCAAAAGGATGATTGTGGATTGTTATTAGTGGCGATATTGACCCTCCCATCGAGTAGCTTATTCAAAACGAAGTAATAATCCTGTATTTAATCATGGTTAATACTTAAGTATAAAGTTGGCATTTTATTACTCCCCATCGGAGTCCCTACCTATTTTATATGGTCAAGTGGGAGCCGACTATTAATTTTTGAAATTAAAAGTTTGTAACTGTTCTTGTTTGTAACTTGCTTAAATGTGTTTGCATAAACGTCCACACTCATCGTGGCTTATGTGAACTGTTTTAAGATGTCAGCCGATTTATGTTATGTATTTCTTTGAGATTTTAATATAAAGCATGATCGAAATTTGTGATAATCTTTGCGAATCAATGTATTTATTGATGTAATGTATGTTTTATTTAAGTTCAGCATGTCGTCTCCTTTTAATCCACTGTTTATGATACTTAAAGATAACAAATTGGAAGGTGAAAACTATGTTGATTGGAAACGTCACTTATTTATTGTCCTAACCGCACAACAACACAAATGGGTTCTTGACACCCCAAAGCCCCCTACGCCTACGGATGATGCGGATGTTGCCGAAAGGGAATAACATAGGGAGTGGATGAAATCCGATGAAATGGCTAGGTGTACCATCTTGGCTTCAATGTCAGATGTGTTGCAACACCAACACCAAGACATGGAATCCGCTTCTGATATGATGCTAAACCTTAGGGAAATGTTTGCTCATCAGAATCGTACTGCTAGGCAAATCACCATGCGAGATATGTTGTCGCTGATAAATGGTGGAGGGAATGCCCGTAAGGGATCACGTTCTCAAAATGATGAGCTACCTCAACAAGTTAGAGGTACTTAGAGCGGAATATGATGCGGAAATGCAAGTTGATTTTGTTCTCTATTCTCTACCGAAAAGCTTTGAGCAGTTCTAGTTGAACTATATAATAAATAATCAAGAGTTCACGTTGGCACAACTCTTGCAAGCTTTGGTATCGGCGGAGACACTCATGGGACACCAAACTCAAGTCTTAGTGGCAAGCGGTCCGACTTCTTCCGCACCGAAAGGTGGTAAGAATAAGAAGAAGACCAAAGGCCCGAACCAAGCTAAGTGAAAGGTGACTAATGAGGGAGGGGTCAAGAAAGCTACCAAAGGGAAGTGTTTCAACTGCGGTGAGAAATGACATTGGAGGACGGCCTGTCCCAAGCCTAAGAAGGCCGGGAAGAAAGGTAATTCTCATGCACTTGTTGTTCAAACTTGTTTAGCGGCGTATGTTTCCCATTCTTGGGTAGTGGATACCGGAGCCACTGATCATGTATGTTTCACTTTACAGGGGTTTCGGAAAACCCGACAACTTAGTGCGAATGAGATCCTCATCACATTGGGCGATGCTACGAGGGTAGCGGCTGTCGCAGTGGGAGATGTGCACCTATCTTTTGAAGATAGAGTTTTAGTTTTAAAAGATGTTCTTTATGTTCCCAGTTTTAGGAAGAATTTAATTTTGGTTTCTAAATTGTACGTTGATGGATACTAAGTTTCTTTTAATAATATGGTTGTTATTTTTCAAAACGATGAGTTCATCTGTTCAGGAACATTAGTGAATAATCTTTATACTATTAAAAGTGCACACCACACACAAAATGCTTCTTATAACATATCGACCAATTCTAAGAAAAGAAAATTTTCTTCAACAGTGAACGAAACACTTCTATGGAATCTAAGACTTGGTCATATTAATCTAAAGAGAATTCAAAGGTTGGTGGCGGACGGCTCGTTGGAGTCTCTCCATGTTGAGCCATTTCCAACGTTTGAATCTTGTTTAGAGGGGAAAATGACCAAGAGGGCCTTCGGGGCCAATGGGAATAGAGCTAATGAAGTGTTAGAAATCGTTCACAATGACGTATGTGGGCCAATGTCGGTTCAAGCTAGAGGAGGTTTTGAGTATTTCGTAACTTTTACGGATGATTACTCAAGATATGGGTACGTTTACCTTATGCGGCGCAAATCGGAAACCTTTGATAAATTCAAAGAGTTCAAACCCGAGGGCGAGAAACATAGTGGAAAGAGTATCAAGTTCCTACGATCGCATCGTGGGGGTGAATACCTCAGCAATGAATTTTTAACCTACTTGTCAAGTGAAGGGATTGTATCCCAATTGACCGCACCTGGTACCCCTCAACAAAATGGGGTTGCGGAACGAAGAAATAGAATTCTTTTAGAAATGATCAGATCCATGATGAGTTATTCGGAGTTACCCAAGTCATTTTGGGGCTATGCCGTGGAAACAGCAGCTCACATTCTAAACTTGGTGCTATCCAAATCGGTTCCTAAAACTCCCACAGAATTGTGGACCGGGCGTAAGCCTAGTTTGAGACACATAAGTATTTGGGGGTGTCCGGCATTTATATTGGACAAGGAAGTCAGAAAATTGGATCCACGTTCGGAATTGAGGTTGTTTGTAGGATACCTTAGAGGAACGAAAGGGGGTATGTTCAATAATCCCAAAGACCAAAGAATAGTAATTATTACGCATTCTAAGTTCTTGGAAGAAGAGTATGTGAACAATAGAAAGCCCAAAAGTGAGATTACCTTAGATGAAATTAAAGGGCCTAATCCTATACCAAAGGTACAAGTTGATGTACCATGCGACACACCAACACAACCAGAGTCTCATCGTAGTGGGAGGGTTGTGAGACAACTCGAGAGATTCATGTTCATGGGAGAGTCATCTGACTTGGTCCCCGGGGAAGATGAATTAGATCCATGGACATACGATGAAGCACTCAAAGACAAGGATGCAGATTCTTGGCAAACCGCAATGGAAGCCGAATTAGGTTCTATGGATAAAAATGAGGTGTGGGAGCTTGTTGAGCCACCGAATGGGGTAAAACCCATTTGATATAAGTGGGTCTACAAGAGAAAAAGAGGATCGGACGGGAAGGTTGAGACCTTCACAACTAGGCTTGTGGCGAAAGGATATACTCAGAAAGAAGGGATCGATTATGAGGAAACCTTTTCGCCGGTAGCCATGCTTCAGTCTATTAGTATTCTCTTGGCGATAGCTGCACATATTGATTTTGAGATCTAGCGAATGGATGTCAAGACAGCTTTCCTAAATGTAAGTCTTGAAGAAGAAATCTATATGCGCCAACCCGTAGGCTTTATTAAAAAAGGCCAAGAGCACCTTGTATGCAAGCTTAAAAGGTCTATCTACGGACATAAGCAAGCATCGCGAGCTTCGAATCAATGTTTTAATCAAGTAATAAAATCTTATGGTTTTGATCAAAATGAATTTGAGAGTTGTGTGTACAAAAAGTGTGTCAGAACTGCCGTGGTATTCTTGGTACTATACATAGATGGCATTTTGCTCATTGGAAACAATGTGGCGGTGTTGTCAGTTTGATATGAAGGACTTAGGGGAAGACGGCCATGTCTTAGGGATCCAGGGGAAGACGGTCATGTCTTAGGGATCAAGACTACTCGAGATCGCAAGAAAAGAATGATCGGCTTATCGCAAGCTTCATAGATAGACACTGTTTTGAAATGGTTTAGCATGCAGAATTCCAAGAAAGGTTTTGTACCTTTTAGACATGGAATTCATCTATCGAAAGAGATGTGTCCGAAGATACAAGAAGAGATAGATTTCATGAAAGGCATCCCATATACTTCGTCAGTTGGAAGCCTCATGTATGCTATGCTTTGTACGAGACCAGATATCTGCTTTGTCGTAGGCATGGTAGCACGATATCTAAGTAACCCCGGGAAAGAGCATTGGACGGCTGTTAAAAACATTTTGAAATATCGCAAGAGAACTCGAGATAGAATGTTGGTTTATTAGTCAGATAGTCTAATCCCCGTCGGTTACACGGACTCGGATTTCCAATCAGACTTAGATTCCAGAAAGTCTACCTCGGGTAGTGTGTTCTGTCTGGGAGGTGCAGCCATGATATGGAGAACCATTAAGCAGAAATGCATCGCTGATTCTACCATGGAAGCCGAGTATGTAGCTGCTTGTGAAGCAGCGAAAGAGGCGGTATAGCTCAAGAACTTCTTAGTAGACTTGGATGTAGTTCCAAATTTTCCCGACATCATCACGGTCTATTGTGACAATGCCGGAGCAGTTGCAAATTCAAGGGAACTAAGAGCCCACAAAGCCAGCAAACACATTGAAAGGAAGTACCATCTTATACGAGAAATCGTTAAGAGAGGAGACATAGAAATGGCAAAGATCGCAACGGAAGATAACCTAGCCGATTCTTTCACAAAGGGTCTGCCTCTGTCGACATTCGAGAGACATGTGGAAGGAATGGGAGTCAAGTGTGTTGCCAATCTTCTTTGAGTATAAGTGGGAGAAATTATTAGGAGATGTGTAGTACATAGATATGCTGTAGTATACCTAAAAGCAAACTTTGAGTATAAGTGGGAGATTGTTAGGGCTATACTAGAAAGTATGCTTTTACTTTGTATAACTAAACTGAATCTTTGAACTTTATCTGAAATAAATCTTTTATCACTGTGCTTTAGATAAATATGAATGTTATTAATTTATTGCAATCCGTTCATATAATAGTACAAGTTACACTATAGATAAATGTGGTGATCCCCGGATAACTCACAACAAGATCACATTATCAGTTTCTTGTAACAAGTACTAAATTCACAACCTAGATGGGATTTGAACACCCCATTGGTAAACGGTTGATGTGTAGATCCCAGATTGGCTTATCTTGACCAAGGGATTGCACTAGTGCATGATGATGCATTGAAGAGGACCTACAGAGAGGTAATTCTTCCGTACTGATTTATGGGATGAAGAATTAGACCTCAGTGGTCGTTTATTTCTAAACCTCTGTCCCTTAAATAGGACTGTGTGTGATCCATGTGTGGCACTTTATTTTGTTATGGGTAGATAGTCAATAAGACTCAATACTTTGCATCTTGGGTGACGTCATTGAGAACATGACAATTGCTAAGATTTAAAACAGAGGAACGTGTGCTTAGAAAGTCTTGCATGATTAGTCCCCTTGGTGGGCTCTAAACGTTCGTCATACTAAATCTTGCAAGTGGAATTTGTTTCTGGTATGATGATAAAGAAGAGTTGTCCTTAATCCAAGGTTAAGAAGTTAAATTAATTAAAGCGTTTAGTGGCTTGATTAATTAACAGACAAGAGAATCTTAAACACGGGAAATAATGACTGGGAGCCATATGATTGTAATATGGGTTAAGATGGATAGTGCAACATTAATTCTATAGTGGAGTGAGATTAATGTTAATGGGTTGAATGACATTGGGCTCAATGTTGGAATTCAAGGCCCATTAGGAGGTCCAATCTTAATTCTCCTAAAGGCCCCTCAAGTAGCCCAAAATAAATGTCCAACAGTGAATAAGGTGATTAAAATAAAAGAATTAATTTTGGGCCCAATAAGTGTTTTTTTCGAAAATTTATATATATATATATAATTAGTGAGAGATTTTATGAAAAATAGATATGTATCTTGAATACAAGAATATCTAATAAAATTAAGATCTCATGGGATTAAATATATATTATAATTTTTCGAAAATCTTGTAGGGAAAAATATCAAGAATTGAATATTTAGTATTCAAGATTATCAAGATTAGAATATTTGATATTCATGATAATCAAGATTTGAAATATTAGATATTCATGATATTCAAGATCTTGTATTCTCATTATAAATATGACATGATACAAGACTTCATACACATTATTATGGAGAGGTAATTTTTGAAAATTACCTGTCTCTTGGGCAACAAATATTTTTCTTTCCTTGTGTTGTTATTATGGGTGTGGCCTCCCACAGGGTGTACGAATAAGGATAAGGGAATACTTGAGAAGGCTGTTGGGATTATCAGGTTGAGAAATATCAAGAAGGACGTCTTTTGTCTCAGAAACTGCCTTTTCTCCAGGAGGTATAATTCACTAAATGCCTTAGCTTCGCATGTTTAGGGCTTTATGTTATTATATTTGTTCATATGTTTTGCATGCAAAGCCTGTTGTTGGGTATATAATTATTTGATTTAATTATGTTTAAATCATGATATTAATTGTAGGCTTAAAATTGTATTTAGCGTAAATTCCGAATAGATCAACGTTTAATTCCCCAACAATAGGATAGTTGGTTAGGATTTTCTTAGAACGAATCACACCTTTCATTGTTGTTCCCTCACCTATTTTATATTTCTACTTAGTGTAAATATCTTTTTGTGAGGTTTTGTAAACTCTTTGTGAGTTATATTTTGAGTGAATAGGGTAGTTTAATCTCTTGTTAGAATAGGAAACTGAGTGAACCTAGTTCTGAGGGGGAACTACTTCTATTGATCTGAGTGATCTCATCTTAGTGAATTTGGCACCTAAGTGGTGTAACAGTGGATGTAAGTGGTCTTTTTATAGACACTGAACCTCTATAAATTTTGTCTATTTACTTTCTGTCATTTATATTCTTATTCTGCATATTAAATTTATTTGTTACATTCATCATTCATTTGAAAATAAAGTGCATAAAACTTTGTGGTTGTCACAGAGAAACTGACTCTACAGCTGTAGACTTCTCTAAGTCACTCAGCTGTTAAGTTTGTTTATATTGTTTTTTATTAACACTCACTTATTTCTGCTGCACATTAGAGTATTCTCAAAACACTTCTAAGTGTGAGAACTCCTATGATCTTTTGTCTACAAGTGATCTTTTATTTGAAGAGAGGGTCTCAATGGAAGAAGAATCGAGTCAATCGGAGTTCTAGAACTCAAGATATGACAAAAATGAGAAAGTTGCGCATCGACCGACACTAAGTGTCCAAATCGGCAGCTAGCAAGGCATAACTCGGCAACAAGACCCCCTCGCTCGAGCGCCCAGATCCTGGATCGGCAGCTCAAGCCTCGCGCATGTGGAGTAATGACCAAGAGCGGCAGCCAGAATGCTTGAACTCGGCAGCTTTGGCATCCGCACGACCTGGCTGCAGAGCTAGATCGGCAGCCACCATGCTTGTGGTCGGCAGCCATGCAAAATTTCCAGATTTCAGGGCTATTTTCGTATTTTTGCACGTTTTAATGAAGGGCATCTTTGGTAAATGATCTAAGGGTACTATATATACTTCCATCTCAGATTTCCAAGGCATTATCTCATAATTCTTAGATTACACACATCATCATAATCTCTCTCTAGATTTTTAGAAGTTAGAGGTAGTTACTAGTTGGGTTTCTTAGATTTCTTCTTACGATTTCTTCGATAACTTTCGATCTACCGTTCAGATCTTCAATCCGTTTGTTCCTGCACTTTCGTCTCAACTAGGGCTACTTTTCTGCCATTTGAATTTTGTTTTCCATTGACTGATCTTTTATAGCTTTTGGAGGTAATTAGTATCTTCACAATTTTCAATGTCATAGGTAAGATTTTGTATTCTCATTTCAATTTCAGCATTATGATGATTGTAGCTAGTTCAATTACTCTTTTGTTCTCCAAATTAGCCATGGGCTAATTCCTTTATGTGTTAGTGTATGATTCCTATGGAGTAATGTGGTGTTAATGTTGATCTTATGAATGCTATGAGATGTTGTATGATCAATTCTCTATATTGATGATCTATGTGTGTTGGTCCCAAAGGCAGTTTTAGAAGAAAGAAACACTGATTCAAGTCTAGAAGGGGGGGTTGAATACACTTGAATGGTTTCAAAACTTTTTCGATTTAAGCCTGTTTATAAAATCAGCAGACAACCTTAAAGTGGTCTAGTTTTATATAAAGTGCGCTGTGAAATTTGTGCTGAAACGTTTTTAATGAAAACCGTTTTAGTGAGTTATGTGCACAGGTAAGAGCAGAAAGATAAGAACACGAGACACATGAATTTATAGTGGTTCAGACAAAAGGTCCTACTCCACTCTCCACAATCCAAGTGGACTTGTGGGGCTCTCCACTAACTTCTCTCTTACTCACACACACACTTTGAGAGTACTACTCTCTACAGATGTCTATGCTTAATAGCTATCGACTTCTAACAGCTTCTACAAAGCTTACAAAGGATTAATCTAAAACAATGGTGTTGAGTACGAGTGAAGATTTTGACAGAGTTTCGGCAAGCTTGAACGCGTGTAGATCGATACTTGAAATCTTCACTGGTACTCTTATTTATAGGTTCAAATCAACTAGCTGTTAGGATTGACTAGAGATCTGAAATCCTATAAATTGGGAATCAATCAATCATTAAGATTGATTGAAACTTCTCCCTGATTCCCAGAAATCTTCGCGATCTTCAATCAATCAAGTTTGTCCCCTTGATTGATTTATCTTCTATTCTGGGAATCCTCCCTTTGTCCCAAGTCAACCCTTAACGTGATTCCGAAGAATCTGGGTGGAGCACAAGACTCCAGCTGATCAGTCTCCTCAGCTGGTATATCAGTCTGCTGATACTTGACCTCAGCTGATGTGCTGGTCTACTGAAGTGCACCTCAGCTGATATCTTAGACCTCGTCTTGGACCTCGTCTGGAATCTTGATCCTTAGTCCTTATCTTGTCTGCGTCGTGCTCAGCTGATCTTATGATATCAGCTGATTTGACTCCTCTGACATCAGCTGATCTGACTCCCCTGACATCAGCTGATCTGTCTCCTCTGATGTTCTACTCCTGGTACTCTCATGTCTTATTTCTTCTAGAATCGGCTAAGTCCTCAAAGCCTTAGCTGGTCTTCTTCTCTATGAAAGCTTCGGATCTTCAAGGCAGCAAGGTTGATTCCCCCCTTACTAAAACTTATCTAAACCTAACAATTCATCAGCTGACTAATAGGTTCAGCTGGTCCTATTACAAGCTGATTGGTTTATCATATCATCAAAACATCTAACAAGAATATCCTAACAAATTCCCCCTTTTTGATCATATAAAAACCAACTCAGCTGATCTCAAAATATAAGCATATTAATTCAAGATCAAACGGGACAGAAAAGAAGATCTTTAAGTAAGATCCCTTAGACAGAAAGTAAAGGACATCTGACAACAAGAAGTTGTCTGGAATATAAAAACTTCATTAGACAAAATGAGAATTACAAGGAGATCAGAGTCCTACCCTCAGCTGACTCAGCTGGACTATTACACCAAAGATTTTCTGGAGTTGATTGGTACTTGCATCCAGTCAAGAAACCTCTTCTCTATAGCCTTCAGAGTAGGAATAGACGTATCTGGTAAGGTTGAAAGAAAGCGAGTCACCATATCCATCCAAATCCTTCGAATCTCTATCCAGTCGAGGTTTCCCTTGTCATCAGTGGGAGTAGGAAAGAGTTCAAGCTTTGGAAGTTCAGGCTGAGCACTGAGTTTAGCCATAACCTCAGTGATGAACTTAAAGAAGATCGGATAGTACTCCTTCATCCAATCTCTGAACTCTCTGTTCTTCTCCTCATTCGATCTAGCATCCTCTCCTCTAAGCACATAGAATTGAATGAATGATCTAGCCTTGATGGTTCTCCAGTGCGAGATCATGGCTTCGTTCATGTCTGGAGTGAAAATCTCAATGGATCCATCAATCAGAGGTTCGTCTGTTCCAGGAACAAACTTACCCTTCAGTTTGCTCTGGGGCACTGACTTTCCCTCTTTTTTCAATCTTCTCTGATAGCGTCTCTCCAGATGATCATTCATCTCACGTTCATATCTCTTGTTTCTCTCTTCTGGAGTTTCCCTCTCAGCCAGTTGCAGCTCGTTGGCAAGTTTCTCATCAAGCTTAGTGTTCATGATACGCTTCTACTTTTCCTTGGCTTCTGCAACCTCCTCTTGCCTCTGCAAGGCCTCAGCCATCCTCTTATCTCTCAGCTCTTGAGTTCTCTGCTCTGCCAAACTCCTATCCTTGATATATTCTTCAACAGTCTGAACACTGGTAGAAAAAACACCATGATTATAAACCAATAGAGCCTTCAGTGCTGCCATCTCAGCAATATCAGCTAAGTTCTTCTCTTTCCCCTTTTTGATATCATCAAAGGTAGACGAAGAGGGAAGTGAAGAAGGGATCTTCTGGATAGTGGCTTTGAGGTCCTCTTGACCATCCTTGCAATCTGCTATTTCTTTCTCCAGATTAGCAGTCAGCAGCCTGATCTTGTCTGATTCAGCAGAGAAAGAGGCACTCGCATCATCAATGAAGGCTTTAGCAGTTTGCTAAATCCTCTTCCGAGCAAAGAATAGCTCCTTTCTTGTGACATACAAGCTGTCTTCAAGGCTTTCTCTCAGCTTATTGCGATGGTCCAGCAGTACATGGTGAACATGCTTCTCAATCAAAGAAGGAGCAGCAGACTTGGCAGCCAGCAGAGTGGCCTTGACTTCCCTGATGTGATCATCAAAATATTATTTAATTTTATTTAAAACATAAGGAGTCACCTGGTTATCTTGTGAAATGGCGAAGTTCTCTGCTGGTGGGATGAAATCAGACTCCACTGTGTCCGGGCAATCCAGAGCCACTCCATCCTTGAGTAGCAGAGCTTGGGCGACCTTGCGAAGTCCCTCTGGTGATGTCAGCTGAGATGGAGCCTTAATCTCCAAGGCATCCATCAAGATCTCTTCCTAAGCGATGAAGGTGGCTTCACCCATCTCCTTCAACAGTTCAATGAAGAAAGTAATCGGGCCTTCTCTTGCCTGAGCCCATGCGAGGCCATCAGCCAGCAGGTCTTGATAAGCTGGGTAATTGGTTATTTCTGGAATGTAAATGAAAAGATGGGCAAGGGTAGTGATGACCATTCCTCGTTCGAGAGGCCCTTTTGAACGGAGGTGAGATAGTCTGGCTTGTTGGGCAAGGTCAGTGGGGGAGTTAGGGTTTTCAAGGTCTATGGATTCAGGGTGAAGGGGTTGGGGATCAGCTGAAGGCTCACCAGGGGCAGCTACCTCCTCTGGTTCATTGCCAGCTGGGAGATGTTAGGGTGAGGGGTCAGCTGGGGGTGTGGAGTGTGTGGAGGTTTGGGATATGGGGGATTCTTGAGGTGATGGGGAGTGTGAAAGTATGTGTGGGGGATCAGATGAGGGAGTGGGTTGGGCTGACCTGATTGGCTGAGCCTCGATGGGTGTGTCGGATGGATCTGCTTCCTCAGTAGAATGAACTACTTCAGTTTCAGCAACAGACGCATGTGCTGAACCTTCCTCTTCTTCATCTGAGTCAGAGACAGACATATCCTCTGAGCTGGTTGCCTCTGCTGATTCTTCCTCTGCTGGTTCCTCTTCTTCATCAGTAGGCTCATCTACCAGCAGAGAAGGTTTTACAGCTGATGATGTTGCTGCAGGAGATTTCTTCTGCAGACTGCTCAAAGGAGCGGTATCATCTTCATCATCTTCATCAAAGGACAACTTCCTTTGAACCGGGGTAGCGTCCCTCTTGGAATTCTTACTCTTCTTAACCCCTCCAGCAGGCTCAGTAGCTTTCCTCTTCTGCTTCTTCTTTGTACCAGCAGAAGGTCCTGAGGCAACTTCTTCTGGAGCAGCAGCTGAATCTGAATCAGCATCTCCTAGGGTCTCAAGATTACTTCCCCTGATGAACTTGGAACGGTTGTAGTCAACAACCCACTTACCTTGCCATTCATGCTCTGGCATCAGATGACTCAAGATTATGGTAATCTTGGTAGCCATAGAACATTTGGACTTCAGCTTGTAGATCTGCTGACCATTCACAATCTCACAAGCACATCTCTTCGACTCTTGCTCCAGGCGAAACCACAGCAGACTCACCCAGTCTGCTTGAACCCCATCCAGTAGAGTGCGAGCCATACATAGGCGAAGTTTGGTCAAGGCATCCAAACTCCCCTGCTCTTCAAGGATGACCTTGTTCACCATGTCCATTAGAAACCTATACTTTCTCCTCTGCATATTCTTCTTAAGATTAGAGGTCTTGTTTTGCTAGCTCCTCCTTGTATGTATGGGGAAGAACACCAGTAGGGGAAAGCCCAAAGATCACAGCAGCAACCTCTTTGGACAAAACTATTGTCTTCCCATCCACAAGGGATCCAATTGAGTTAGCGCTGAACTGTGCCTTGAGCAAGAACTAGAAGGCGTAATAGTTCAACGTCTTGTGGTCTGGTGGCACCATGGAGATGAACGTCCGCATATTGTGAGATTGAAGAAGATCCAGAATCTCTCTGATCTCCGGAACCCGTGTCGTCTCGTAATCAACACACTTCTCAGCATACATTTTCTTGAGCATCTTCTTCCAGGCTTTGGTATCCATAGCTTCAACACAGATATTAGAAGCACAGAGAAATTGAAGATAGAGTAGGGTAGATAGAAGATTTCAGAGTGGAAAAGTTTTTAGAGGCAAGGCTCAAGGGTATTTATACTAATCGGAGAAGATGAGCAGTTTTTTCAAAAAAATAAAACTGATCAATTTAGATCGTGGATTGGAATGTTGCATCACATAAATCAATGGTCCAGATTAAATGACCTTTGAGTTTTTTAGGGGTGATGCGTAGGTCTCAGGTTTCGAAAAGGGTTTTGGCGGCCAAAAATTCTGCCTTTATGTAAAAAGGTAATGATTAAAAACTTTTGGAATTAATTTGGAATTAAGGAATTAATTACCACTGACACCGAATTATGGAAAAGGTAATAAATCCCAAAATTTTCGAAAGTAAAATGATTTGATTACCAATTTTTCTAAAATCAAATTTAGAAGTTAGGGATTTATCGTATTTTTGAAAGAAGTTTTATTTTCAAATAAATAAATTTAAAAACATGAAGAGAAAATACTTATCAAGTAGTTGAAGTGGTAGGATCAGCTGATAAGAAGAATCCTCTAGTAAAAACCTTTGTCTGCTCATTTGGGTCCTCTATGTCAGCTGATGTGGGTCAGCTGAAGTGAAGTGGCCTTGTCTGACTCTCATGACTTATACCTGAATCAAGTTAGAAATAACAAGATAGGAAAAGGACACGAAAGAATAAGGAGACATACCAGATCAGCTGATGTAAAGATCAGCTGATTACCTCAGTACATTCTCCCTCAGCTAATTGCCAACTGAACACCTAGAGAACCTTTCTCTGCCTTCTCTAAAGGACTGCTCCTCCATCTACCATACCTAACTCAGTTACTAATTCTCTGAATCTTACCTCTGCTAAAGGCTTGGTAAGAACATCTGCTCTTTGCTTCTCTGTGTGAATCTTCTCCATCCTGATGTCACCCTTCTTAGCATGGTCTCTGAGGAAATGATGTCTTATGTCAACATGCTTACATCGGGTATGAAGAACTGGATTCTGAGTAATGGCTATTGCACTTGTGCTATCACAAAAGATAGGTATCTCTTCTATGATCACATGGTAGTCCCTCAGTTGTTGTCTGATCCAGAGCAGCTGAGAGCAGTAGCTATCTGCAGCTATGTACTCTGCCTCTGTTGTGGAAGTAGCTACTGAGGTCTGCTTCTTAGAGAACCAAGATATCAGCTTACTTCCCAGAAACTGACATGTGCTTGAAGTTGACTTCCTATCAGTCTTGCACCCTCCATAGTCAGAATTTGAATACCCACTCAGCTCAAAATTGTCATCAGCTGGGTACCAGAGGCCTAGATTGGAAGTACCTTTCAGATACTTCACAATCTTCTTAGCTGCTTCCAGATGAAATTTCTTAGGATTGGCCTGAAATCTTGAACATACTCCTACTGCAAAGCTGATATCAGGTCTGCTGGCAGTGAGATACAGCAGAGAACCAATAAGTCCTCTGTATTGTGTCTGATCCACTTTCTCACCAGCCTCATCTGGATCCATGCTAAAGTTTGCCATCATTGGAATCTTAGCTTCTCTGCTGCTACTGACTCCAAACTTTTCTATTAAGTTCTTGGCATACTTAGCTTGGCTAATAAACGTTCCATTGGACATCTGCTTCACCTGTAGTCCAAGGAAATAGGTCATCTCCCCCATCATGGACATCTCAAATTTGCTTGTCATCAGTCTGCTGAACTGATCACACATCTGCTTGTTGGGGGAGCCAAAGATGATATCATCCACATATATCTGTACCAAAAGGATATCATCTCCATCTTTTTTTCTAAACAAAGTCTTATCTATCTTTCTGTTACTAAAGCCATTGTCTAGCAGGAACTAAGATAGAGTATCATACCATGCTCTAGGTGTCTGCTTTAGTCCATATAAAGCCTTCTACAACCTGTAGACCTTGTTACCAACTTCAAATTCTGGTGGTTGTTCCACATATATTTCTTCTGCCAGGATTCAATTCAAAAATGCTGATTTGACATCCATCTGATATATCTTGAACCCCTTGAAAACAGCATAGGCCAGAAACAATCTGATGGCTTCTAGTCTATCCACAGGAGCAAATGTCTCGTCATAGTCAATTCCTTCTGACTGTGAATACCCCTGGGCTACTAGCTTTGCCTTGTTTCTCACCACAGCATCCTTTTCATCCTTCTTGTTCTTGAAGACCCACTTAGTGCCTATGACCTTCTGATGTTAGGGCCTCTCTTCTAGAGTCCAAACTTCTTGTCTTGCAAACTGGTTTAGCTCCTCTTGCATTGCTACAATCTAGTTTGGATCCTCAAGAGCTTCATGTATATTCTTAGGTTCAATCAGAGACACATAGCAGCTGAACTGAGCACCCAAGTTTAGTTTTCTTCTGGTCTGAACACCTACACTTGGATCTCCTAAGATCTGCTCAGCTGGGAAGTCAGACAACTTCTTTTTACCCCTCTGAGGTGCCATAGTCTGTTCCTCTTGGGTCTTGTCTGACATTTCCCCTGGTTAGTGTCAGGAGTCATTGTGCCATCATCTGGTGCCGATGAGGGCTTATCAGCTGACTTGGGCTCATCATCTAAATCTGAATCTCATTCAATCCTTGGTACCACTACCTTAATCAGATCTGGCTTGTCTGACAGATTCAGCTGATCCACCTCATCTGCTAACTTCTCCTTCCTGTACTCATGAATAGATTTATCAAATACAACATGGGGTGTCTCCTCCACACAAAGAGAGACCTTATTAAAGACTCTATAGGCTTTGCTACTTCCAGAATATCCTAAGAATATTCCTTCAGCAACCTTAGCATCAAAAGTCTTTAACTTAGTCTTTCCATTGTCATGGATGAAACACCTACATCCAAAAATATGGACAAAGGAAATGTTAGGAGATTTACCTTTGTACATCTCATAGGGAGTTTTGCCATGCCTCTTGACTGGTAAACACCTATTTTGGATGTAGCAAGCAGTGTTGATGGCTTCTGCCCAAAATCTTTGAGGGGTCTGATATTCAGCTAACATGGTCCTTGCTGCCTCCTTAAGGGTTCTATTTCTCCTCTCAGCTAACCCATTCTGATGAGGTGTTCTGGCAGCTGATGTCTCATGCTGAATACCTTTATCCCTGCAATAGTCAGAAACAATGGAGTTAAGAAACTCAGTACCATTATCACTTCTGATTCTAACTATGCTGAGGTCCAGCTCCTTCTGAATCCTCTTGAACAACTCCAGCATCTTGACCATAGTCTCATTCTTCTTGAACAAGAACACTACCCAAGTGAATCTTGTACAATCATCAACAACCACCAGTGTGTACTTCTTTCCACTGTAGCTAAGAGGTGAGACAAGTCCAAACAAATCCATATGAAGCAGCTGGAGTGCTTTTGTTGTTGAAGTACTCTGCACATCCTTGAATGAGGCCTTTGTCTGCTTCCTTTTCTGACAGGCATTACACTTCTGCTCAGATGCAAAAACCTCATTTGGTAGTCCTCTAACAAGGCCCTTCCTTGCAACCTTGTTGAGAGTCTTGAAGTTCAGATGACCTAACCTCTTGTACCATAACCAGCTGACCTCTGAGGAGCTTTTAGCAACCAAGCACGAGTCAGCTGGACAACTTGCAAAATCTGCAAGATACATATTACCTCTTCTGAGGCCAGTTAGTAGCACCTGCTCATTTGAATCATTAATAACAAAGCAAGAGTTTTTAGAGAATCTTATAGAGTATCCCTTATAACAGAATTGGGACACCGACAGAAGATTGTGCATCAGCCCTTCTACCTAGTAGACTTCTTCAACTCTTGTTCCTTTGATCAGCAGAGTACCAACTTCTCTGGTGACTCCAAAATTGTTGTCACCAAATACAACTCTAGGCCCATCAAGCGTCACAAAGTCTTGGAGGAGATGCTTTTCAAACGTCATATGCTTCGAGCATCCGCTATCAATGTACCATACATGACCTTTGGCTTCTCCTCTCTCTATTGGGCTAGAGCTTGCCTGAAATTAAAACTCAGGCTTTAGGTACCCTTTCTTTGGGTCCTGATTGGTTAGTTTCTACCTTTTCGATCCACAGGTATAGATCATCCTTATAAGGTTTAGGAGAGGTTTAGGAGATCACAACCTTCTACCATACTTGTCCGGAAAAATCATCTCCCTCAGAGGATCTCTTCTGGGGCGATAAGTGATAATAGCAGGCTTGTAGGTGAGCTGCTCAAAAGGGTAGTTTCGGCTTGAGCCTTTGAATGACTCATATACTTTAGCCTGTGAGGGCTTGCCTATTTTGGTTATGTTAAATGTAACCCAGGGCTGAGGTTTGTTTCGCTTGGGCTTAGTCTACTGAGATGGCCCAGGCTTATCATATCTCTGCTGATTCTGCTGAGGCTTCCTTGTCTTACCATTGCTATGAGTAGGATGCCTTTTCTCGTCTTGAGGCTTCTGAGCTTTGGATTTATGTTGGTTATCAGCAGGCTTCTGAGTTTTAGTACTCTTCTGCTCTGCTGAAACCTTGTGATCTCCAGCAGACTTCTGAGCTTTAGTGCTCTTCTGTCCAGCTGGGATATTTTCTGTCCCTCTGCTCTTTTACCCTTCCGATACAAATGCAGGCTCAGCTGGCCCATTGCCCTTTCGAGGATCCCTAATTAACCCACTGTCACCTTTCTTCTTCTTTTTTGGTTTGGGTTTGGGATAACCAAGACCCCTTTTGTCATTCACAGTTTGTGAGGACTCAGCAATTTCAGACACGACATTTTTTTCCTTAGTCAGCTGATCCACTTTCAGCTGATCCACTTTCAGCTGAAGCTGCTGTGAATTTTTAACTGTCAATTCATTCTGCTTGAAGAGTTTATCGAACTTAGCTATTAGCCGATTATGTTTTTCACTCAAAACAGTGTTCTCAGAAAGTAGCTTTTCTATCAGCTTCTCCTGTTCCTCACACTTTGCTATTAAGTCAGTAGACTTGCTAGCATGTGATTCATAGGATACCACTGGAAGTGTGGCACTTTCCAAATCATGTCTTAAGCTCTGAACTTAAGCTTTCAGAGTAGAGTTCTCCTCTTCTAGCGTATAACAGACTTTTAAGGAGGATTGGAGATCAGATAACAACTTGTGTATATCAGACTCCATAGAATAGGTAGAAGAGCAAGATGAGCTAACAGAGGGGGTAGGAGAATTTACCTCTTCTACCTTAGCCATAAGGCAGATGTCTTCCTCTGTCTCAAAGTCAGATGAAGACGAGGATGAGCTGATGTCCTGCTTCTCCTCCTCTGCCAGCAGAGCTCTCTTATCAGCAAATCTGCGATCTCTCTTGATCCTCTTCTCTTCTCTCTCCCTTAATGTAAGCAGAGGACAGTCATAGCTGAGATGACCTGGCTTGTTGCAAGAATAGCACACACCATCTCCACCTATCTTGGGACTTGGTTCCCTCCTTCTTTCTAGAGACTTGTATCTGGTCTCCTGCTCATGTGATGGTCTTCTGGAATCAGATGACTTCTAGTATCTCCTGGAAGAATCACCCTTGTTCTTCTTCCAATGGGATCTATACTTTTGGAACTTGTTTGACATCTTGTCAAACTTCTTGGTCAGCAAAGCAAGCTGCTCCTTTAAGCTCATGTCCTCTGGGGTAGAGGACTTCTCTTGACTATCAGCTGCAGCAGAGAATGCAACATTCTTTGTAGCTGATGAAGTTGGAGTCTCATCTTCTTGGTCTTTTTCTTGAATATCGAACTCATGTGCCTTCAGATGAGATAATAGTGTATGATGACTCATTTAAGATTAGTTCTTGGTCTCCTTGATCACAGTCACCTTCACTATCCTTCTGGGAGTGAGAGATCTCAGTATTTTGTTGTTGATCTAATTCTCCGAGTATTCTTTTCCTAGAGAGCTTGCCTTATTCAAGATGTTTGTCAGCCTCATATCAAGCTGATCAATTGACTCATCAGCCTTCATCTTGGAAGTGTCAAATGTGTGAAGAACAGCTTGGAGCTTATTCTCCTTTATCTAATCAGTCCCTTCACACATTAAGGAAAGTTTCTCCCACATCTCCTTAGATGTCTTACACGTCTTGATCTTCTCGATATACTCTTTAGAGAGAGTCTCAATAATTTCTGTTCTGGCCACTTGGTCTAAGTTGAAGAGTTTTCTTTCAGCAGCATTTAGTTCACTCTTCTTCTTCTCTGGCTTCCTTCTTTCGCTGATCTCTGCTTCTGGAGTCTTGCCATCACTCACTGCTTCCCAGTAGAATTTAATAGGCCCTTCCTCAAGAACATCCAGCATCCTATCATGAATGGCTCCAAGATGATTCTCCATTCTGAACTTCCAGTAGTCAGTGTCTTCAATGGAAAATTCAGGCAGCTTCCTCGCCTTGGATGCACTCTTCTTGTAAGAAGCCATATCTGCAAGTGGTCAATAGAAATGCACACAAGATTTTGTAAAATGATTATCAGGGATCTGTCCAGGTGACCACCAAAAGCTTTCTCAGGCTGTGGTCTTTTGGACACACAACTCTGATACCACTAGTTGGTCCCAAAGGCAGTTTTAGAAGAAAGAAACACTGATTCAAGTCTAAAATGGGGCGTTGAATAGACTTGAATGGTTTCAAAACTTTTTCGATTTAAGCCTGTTTATAAAATTAGCAAACAACCTTAAAGTGGTCTGGTTTTATATAAAGTGCACTGTGAAATTTGTGCGGAAACGTTTTTAATGAAATCCTTTTTAGTGAGTTATGTGCACAGGTAAGAGCAGAAAGATAAGAACACGAGACACAGGAATTTATAGTGGTTCGGACAAAAGGTCCTACTCCACTCTCCACAATCCAACTGGACTTGTGGGGCTCTCCACTAACTTCTCTCTTACTCGCTCACACACTTTGAGAGTACTACTCTCTACAGATGTCTATGCTTAATAGCAATCGACTTCTAACAGCTTCTACAAAGCTTACGGAGGATTAATCTGAAAGAATGGTGTTGAGTACGAGTGAAGATTTTGACAGAGTTTCGGCATGCTTGAACGCGTGTAGATCGATACTTGAAATCTTAACTGGTACTCTTATATATAGGTTCAAATCAACTAGCCGTTGGGTTTGACTAGAGATCTGAAATCCTATAAATTGGGAATCAATCAATCATTAAGATTGATTGAAACTTCTCCCTGATTCCCAGAAATCTTCACGATCTTCAATCAATCAAGTTTGTCCCCTTGATTGATTTATCTTCTATTCTGGGAATCCTCTCTTTGTCTCAAGTTAACCCTTAACTTGATTTCGAAAAATCTGGGCGGAGCACAAGACTCTAGCTGATCTGTCTCCTCAGCTGGTGTATCAATCTGCTGATACTTGACCTCAGCTGATGTGCTGGTCTGCTGAAGTGCACCTCAGCTGATATCTTGGACCTCATCTGGAATCTTGATCCTTGGTCCTTGTCTTGTCTGCGACGTGCTCAGCTGATCTTCTGATATCAACTGATCTGACTCCTCTGACATCAGCTGATCTGACTCCTCTGACATCAGCTGATCTGTCTCCTCTGATGTTCTACTCCTAGTACGCCAGTGTCAGTTGCTCAAGTCTTCTGTCTTCTAGAATCGGCTAAGTCCTCAATGCCTTAGCTGGTCTTCTTCTCTATGAAAGCTTCGTATCTTCTAGGCAGCAAGGTTGATTCCCCCCTTAATAAAACCTATCTAATCCTAACAATTCATCAGCTGACTAACAGGTTCAGCTGGTCCTATTACAAGCTGATTGGTTTATCATATCATCAAAACATCTAACAAGAATATCCTAACAGTATGAATGCTTTGAATGCATATTTGATTAATTGGGCCATTACGGAATTAGCCTCACATGAGAATTGAGCTCTTTTCCTAAATCTTCTTCTTGGTCCCTAAAGAAGGCTTTGAGTCTTCTTATTTCGAAAATCAGCTGACTATAAAATCAGTTGAGTGCGCAGTGATCTTAGTGTGCGGAAACATTTTTAGATAAATCCTTTTAATTAGTGCAGCAAGTAGGAGTAATAAAATAAAGCATATAAAAATAAAAGATTTATAGTGGTTCGGACCAACTGTCCTACATCCACTCTCCTCAATCCACCTTGGAGTTGAGTGGCTCTCTTACTCACTTACTTCCTTCCTTACAACCTTCGAGAGAAATCTCTCTTACAACTTGTTAGTGCAAAGACTGCAACTAACTAATCGACTTCTATAAAGTCTTACAAATGAATAACAAAAGTATGAACGTGTTTGTGTACAGAGAAAAAAATGTAGCCTATCTGCTGGTGTAATCGCGCGTAGGATCGTTGTTATTTTCTCTCTTGTACTTATATTTATATGTATAAAAAACTGGCCGTTAGAGTTGACTAGAATTTGAAATCCCTATAAATATTGTAATCAATCAATCAGAGTGCTTGATTGATTCTTGATTTCCAGGTTGATATCTTTCCATCTTGGCATTGATCTTCAATCTGATTGACCTGATTGATTGCCTATGATTCTGGAAGTCTTCTAGCCGTTGATGTGATCTTGTTCTCTTGACTTGATTGACTTCCATAAATAGATCTTCTATGCAACAGCTTCAGACGACCTCAGCTGCTGCTGGTGTTCCTCGTCAGATGCGTGCACCTCAGCTGACCTAACCTCAGCTGATCTGACATCAGCTGACCTATCTTCAACTGATGTCTAGCACCTCGGCTGACTTTCACCTCAGCTGACCATCCGTAGCTGACCATCCTCGTCTGATCTGATCTGACCCCAGCTGACTTCCCAAGGTCAGCTGGTTTTAATGTCATCAAAACATAAGGGATTTTCCAACACTTCTTGTATTAGGCCAATGCATGCTAGGTGTTTGATAATATTCCTAAGATAATGAGAATTATCCTTAGTGAATAGGCACAACAATAGGGGCTCTAATGTGTATCTAGGGAGACCTTTGCATGTTAGAGAGGCTTGCCAAATGATTGTACAATAACTTATTGCATGATTAAATAATACAACACCATGTGAAACATAGGATAGTACACTATTACATACTCTCACAACTTGCTCACTTTGCACAAAAGTGATAGGTAGTTTACTTTCTTGACAAGCTAGTAGACATTAGAAACCTTCCCTACTTTATTGCATTGTGTGATATTGAATTTGAATAACAACATACCTTACAATCTCCCATCTCCCTATGTTCGATAAATAAACTTGGTCATCTTGCCACGATGATAACGATCACATGCACTTGCATGTAGACACCATTTTAGGCAAACAAGTTTTTGGCGCCGTTGCCGGGGAGACGTCTAGTTATTTTGTTGTTTGTTGTTTCCTTTATTTTTGAATTCTTTTGGTTTGTATGAAAGTTTTGATACTTGTTTCTGTGTAGGTACATGCACACAATGAGTCAAGGGGGAGATTTATTACCCTTTGAATCGGATCTTGAGAATAGCCTACGAAGAAGAAAAAGAGAAGCTAGATTGAATCAGGAGAATATGGAGAACAATATGAATGAAGCTAGAGATGAAGTTAGAGATGAAGAGCCTTTGAGACAACAAGTGCATCATGGTGATGAGCACTTGGCTCAAAGAGAGGTTCCTCAACCACCACCACAACCTATACCACATCAATACCAACCTTACTCACCACAAAACCAACCACTACACCTCTATCCACCTCAATATCCTAACTATCCCAATTACCTAATAAATCAACCTTACTACCCACCACCACCTCATAACTACCCATATTACCCATATCAACCACCACCTCCACACGAAATTCTTTATCCTCCTAATCCTTACTCATATAAAGATTCCTACACTTTGCCCTCTCCTATTCTTCTCAATCATGAAGAAGCTCCTCTAAGCCATATTAATGATGCTCTAGTTTACATCCTAAATCAACTTGAAGATATTCAAAGAGAGTATGAAGGACGCTTTGAGGAGACTAATGTGAAGTTTGATGAAATTCTCAAATCTCAAGGAGATCAAATAAAGAGCTTCAATTGGAGCAATTGACCAAACAAGCTCATGATATTTGTGAAGAAAAGTTGGAGGAGGAAGATGGGGGTAATTTAGATGATGAAGTGGAGGATAAGGAAGGAGAAGATTCAAAAGAAAGAAAAGAGAATGATCAAGAAGAGGAAGATGAATGTCCACTCATGGACATGAGCTCCATGGAAGAACAACAACAAAATGAAGTGGAAGGGGAGCCTATAATTGAGATAAGTATTTCTAAACCATTAGTCTCTTCCACTTATGCTTACTTTGATAATGTTGTTTATATTGATTTCGTCTTGCCTCTTGATATAATTGATCATAAGTTAGAATTGCGGATCCTCTTGAATATATTTGATAGTAAGAGATGGGGGTGGATTGGTTTAAGAAGAAAAGAGGAATTTTCATGTGCTTATAAGTATAAAATGATAAGGAAGGTATGTATTTGGGGTAGAAATCCTGCTTGTTTCCTTGATCATTATGCTTTGAGATTTATGTTTGATGGGGAGGATGCTAAATACCCTTGGCCATTTAGCTAGCATTGGTGCGTCCGGCTAGGGGACGTTATATCCACACTTATATCCTTTGTTAGTTAGATTTTTGTTTTGTTTTCATGATTTTGGATTTGGAAGTAAGTTGTGTTATTTCACTCTTGATTGTTACTTGTGTTTAATTGGTAGTTTGGGGGAGTTTATATTGAGATGGTAGGATTGTATCGGATAGTTTTGTGCTTGCTAGTATGTGGAAGAGTGTTTAATTGCTTAATATAAGTCATATTCATCATTCCGTTCCAAACTTTTAGGATTTACAATCCAAAAAAGTTTGGGGGATATGATCATTCTTCATATGGACTTAGTGATCATAATTTTTTATGTTTGTTGTGGTTAGAAATGATTTGAAGACGTGTAGAAAAATTAATTTTAGAATTGTGGAAAAATGGCTCCGACCGAGCCCCGTTACACTGGCGACCGAGCTCCGGCGTACTGGCGTCCGAGCATTTCGCTATGACTTGGACTTTTAATTCACGCTCAGTCAGAAGGCATAAAGCACGTCCGAGCTCCGTTACACTACCGTCCGAGCGGCTCTGGGCACGCGATCGAGGAGCAGCCCTGAGGTAACATTTGTTGTCCATTTTTCTCGTTTTGACCTCATTTTCTTCCTACACCATTGTACACTTGAGTCCACACACATTTTACACCACATTCTTGCACATACACTCTTATAAAACATATGAAGAGGAGTGGAAAATTCTTCAAACTCAGGCTCTACAATTCTACTCTTCACTTCTTTCCATAGGTATGTTTTCAATACTCCCTTCTTACCCATGCTTTTTGACTTGCTTCCTTTTCGTCATGTTAGTTAGTTTGCTTTATTTTGTTTGTTTTATGGATTATGAATGACTTGGAATTTCTTGTTGATGCTGTTGGGACAATCTGAGTATTTTGATTAGATCCCAAAACCCCTGATGAATTTGCCTAAGTATAGTGTTCAGGATAAAATAGTTCAGGATAGTTAGGTTAGAGATTCAGTACAGGAGGACCATGCTGAAGACTGAAGAATATTGGAGTCGACCCAATTTACTGAAGTCTGAAGTGTAAACCATCCTGAAGGAGTCAGTCAGTTTCGCTGAAGATTGTCTGTTCTGAAGCTGAAGATCGAAGCCTGTTGATTCATCCTGAAGTCAATCCTGAAGTACCATTAGCTGATGTTTCTACTGAGTACACTAAGCATACTCAGGACAGAAGTCAGTCAGTGAAGAGTAAGTGTCACCTATCAGGCTGTGCTGAATGCACATAGGACCTGACTTAGGCCTTGGTTCAGTTCACCTGAATCCTGTAAGTCTGAAGCAAAAATGTAACACATACTGAGCTGAATAACCTATCAGGCTGTGCTGAATGCACATAGGTCCTGACTCAGGCTGTGGTTCAGATCACCTGAATCAGATAAGTCCAAAGCAAAAGGTTATTTATGCTATGGGTCAAGAGACAAAAAGAATGTCAGTAAGACTCCATTAAGACACACGTTCAGACTGAGTTATTAACAAGAGACTCAGAGCATTGAATGTACGAGGAAGGACAAATGTCTGAAGGTCGACTAGCCGTTATAGCTGAGAGCCAATGATCTTTCGACACGCATGCACGGAGTCTGTGCAGCATTTAATGCGGCATTTAATGCATCTCAAAAAGTTGCAAGTGATGTGACAACTTGCCAGAATAAGCATGGCGGGTAGGTCAAACAGTATTTCTAGCCTGCAATCTACCTAAAATAGGAAAGATTTGATTTGATCTCCTCCAACGGATCTATTTTGAATCTCGCCTACAAATATGGAGAACCTTGCACCCATTAAAGGTTAATGGGAAATTTCCAAGAGAAAATTCTCAAGAATCCAAGAACTCAAAGCATATCATAAACAACACTCTGCAATTAAATTTCCCTAGTGTTGTAGTAGGATTCACTCTGTATTTGCTTAGATCGATAGCTCTATTATTTAGCATTGTTTTGTATTGCTAGAGCTATCCTAGTTGGAAACCAGAATACCAAACCACTCAAGGTGTGAGATCGGTTGGTTAGAAGGACTGAGACTTGTAAAACGCCCAGGGGTCAGTTCCTAAGAGAGGAAGTTGGCTACTCGTGTCCCTTGGCACGTAAAACCCAAGTACCTATCCTCAGGGTTTTGAGGATAGCTTCCTGTTAAATCAGGTCGTGGACGTAGGAGTTGGTTATCTCCGAACCACGTTAAAAAGTCCCCTGTGTGCTGATTTACTATTTTGTTCAGGATCATAAATGTCATCATATTAAACTGAACATACTGCATTGGTTTTAACTTCAGGACTGAATCAATCATCCTGAATCTGAATACTGTGCACTCAGCCTTAACCACCAATTTACTAAGCAACTCAGAGAAATCGTTTTCAGAAACTAAAATGAGTAGAATCTAAGGGCTCACTTTCCACACGTACTCTGACTCACTGAGATAGTAGTCCAACTGACTCGCTTCCGAGCAGTCAGTAGGTTTGTTATCTCTACTGAGCCTCCGAGCAAATTACTCACACTCAGTTTATCTGACTCGTTACTGAACCGTCCCTGCTGCCCCTGCGGACCTTCAGCGTACTGAGTACTTCAGGGAATCCTGACTGCGTGCGTTAGAGCATTTTTCTGAGTCTTTTAGAAAAATCTGACATCAGTGTATTCCCCCCCCCATACACTGATTTAACTCATTTCGGGACCAACGAGTGGTATCAGAGCAGTGGTTCAAAAGATCACTGACTTTGTTTACCAACAGTTTCTGAGGAGAAACTTTTGGTGGTCTACTGAACTGATCTTGTTTCTGAAAAACTGCATATCATGGCATCCGGTTCTAAATGCCTCGAGGGCAATCTTCCTGAATTCTCTATTGACAATTATGATTATTGGAAATTCAGGGTACTCGCACATCTATATTCTATCCATGATCAGATGCCTCAGGTGATTGAACATGGCCCAATCAGATTTATGAGAAATCTTCAGACGACTTGGCCTGTTGCTGGCAATGTCCCTGTTCCAACCGCCGGAGATGAAGAAGGGGAGAGGTCCGCGGTTAATTCTGATCAGATTAAGCAAATCGGACTGGATAATGTTGCCAAGAACATTACACTCCACACCGTTTCTTACGAGAACTCGGTCAGGCTTATGCATCTGAGGACAGCTAAGGAGATCTGGGATACCCTGAGGGAGATGAGCGAAGGATCAGAAAAGATCAAGGAAAACAAGAGAGATCTCGTTATCAGGAAGTTTGAGGCCTTCAAGATGCTAGAGGGAGAGTCCATCGATCAGATGGAAGCTCAGTTCATTAAGATGATGAACAAGCTAGCAACCCTTGGGAAAGAGTTTCCCAAGAGGGAGGTGTCTTCTAAGATCCTAAACTGTCTCCCTGAAAGATGGGACACAGGAGTAATTTTGTTGAAAAACACTCAGGACCTTACAAACATCACTCACTCTCACCTATTCTCTGAGTTAAAGGCTCTGGAATTTGACCTCGATAAGAGGAAGAAGATGGGTGTTGTCAGTGAGGAAGTTAGTGAGGAGAAGACATCTGAAAAGGAAAAGAGCGTGGCTCTTAAAGCTACTCCTGAGCCTGAGGCTGGATCTGGCTCCAAGTCATTGAAAGACATGAACAAAGATGAGCTAGCCTTGGAGTACAGCCTGATGGCACGGCGATTCGAGAAACTGAACTCTCGTTTCGGCAGGTATAAGAAATTTTATACAGACACCCGTGATCGCAGGTACTCCAGCCCCAGGAGATCTAGCCCCCGGAGAGAAGAAAGAAGAGGTTCAGATTCCAGGAGGGATCGCAATGAGCCTCAGGGACGCAGAGATGAAAAGAGGAGAGAGGATGAGCCCAGAAGATCCAGCTCCAAACCCGAAAGATCATCAGGGAGCAGGAGGGAATCATCTGATAAAAGGTACACTGACAAGAAGCTTTCTTCTGATGTAGATCAGTGCTACCACTGCAAAAACACCGGACATTATCAGTATGATTGTCCGGAGCTCAGTGCTCGTGAGCGAGAAGATCAGAGAGCCAAAAGAGAGCTCAGGGCTTCAGATCGGAGAGCGTTGCTTGCTGAGGACTCCTCAGATTCAGATGGCCCTGGACGCCGGTCTCCTGAACTCTTTTCAGATGAGGAGTATGATGACCTCTGCCTGATGGAAGACGATGAGGTATGTTCTTCTGCCTCTTCTCCTGATCACACACCTGAGTTTAGCTCAGATTCAGCAGGAGAACTCGACCTTCAGCTCGCCCTAGAGCAATTGATGGTTGATTTCTCAAGGCTGCAGGAGACTCATACTCACACAGTGGATGTGAACGCACAACTGAGTGAGAAGAACGATCGGTTAACTGAGTCTCTCAGAGTAAGAGATACTGAGGAAGCCCTCAGATTAGTACATCTTCAGGAGGAGCTACTTCATGCTAAGAACAAGCATGACGAAGCGCCACTGGAGGTAGAAAGACTGAAGGGTGTAATCAGCTCGCTGATTGAGACTCGTGATACTGACTTGTTCCTTGCTCAGGAACAACTGATAATTGAGCGAACTGCTCTAATAATGATGCTCGAAACTGAGTGGCAAGCTCGCCTTTGTGCTGAGCAAACTGCTTGGGATCTTGAGCTGATCTCAAAAGAGAAAGCTCATTCAGAATTGGTGCTACAATACACCACTGAAATTGAGGCCCTGAAAGAAACCAATGGGCATCTTGAGGTCAAGCTGAAGAAGTTATACACATCTACCCAAGTGGTTGATGAGTTGACAAATTTCTCTCAGCTGACTGATGGTGCTAAAGCTGGGTTAGGCTATGATGCCACAAAAGACCCAAAGGGCAAGAAGAAGAGAGGTGCTTCAGGGAGCAACTCTCAGAAAAGGTTTGTCCCTGCCCTAACTGATGACAAGAGCTTAAGTGTTGCTCATCAGAATAAAGGCAAAGGGAAGGAGAAAATGCCTGCTGAACCTGTCAGGCAAAGGACTGAGAAACCAAGACAAAAACCTAAGGAAAAGGTCAAAGTTTCTCATCCTGAGTCTAGGAAGACAGACCAAAGGAACTCCAAGGTCCAGCCTAGGAATCCTCAGACTGGGAAGAATTTTGTTCCTAGCACTTCTCAGGCCCCGCCTAGAAATGTTCAGAACAGAAGGAACTCAGGTCAAAGGAGACCTCAGGCAACACCTAGGACTACTGAGGTTCAGACTCCTCAGACAGGGCACAGAGCCCATCAGGAGCGTCCCAATTCTCTAAGAAGAAGGACAAACCAGGTGGTCTCTGAAAGGCAACGGAGACCTGACTCCGATAACACTCAGGCCAGACCTCATGTGCCAAAAGGTCAGGCCCGAGCTGCTCCTGCTCAGGACAGACTTCAGCCCAATGCACCCAGGCCAAGGAGGAACAGGAGGCCCACCCTCAGAAATCAATATAGGGCTCCTGTATCTCAGGCTGACACCCATACACCCTCAACTTCCCAGGCACAAAGGAAGAAGAGAACTGTGTATGTTGACATTTCAGGGAAACAGGTCTACACTTCTGATGCTATCAGAATTGTCAGACAAATCTGGATCCCGAAGGGTATGGCTGACTCAGTAGGACCCAATACGAGATGGGTACCTGAGGCCTGATTCTTTTCAGGTCGCTGCGGGCTACAACAAGAAGAAGGAGGATCTGATGAAGGACTGGTACTTGGACTCAGGATGTTCCAGGCACATGACCGGATTTCGTGATCTCCTTCAGGATTATGTAGCTCAAGAAGGCCCGCAGGTAACCTTTGGTGATAACTCTAAGGGTTTCACCAGAGGATTCGGAACCATTGTTATTAACTCTGTCCGTGTAATGAATGTATCATATGTTGAAGGACTGAGACATAACTTGCTCTCGGTTAGTCAGTTTTGTGACCGAGGATATAGTGTAGAATTTACATCTAATATGTGTCTTGTGAAGGACAAATCTACACTGCAGGTTCTGATTACAGGTGTCAGAAGGGGCAATGTGTATTTTGCTGACTTCAAGAGCAGCCCTCCTGAAACCTGTCTGGTCGCTAAGAGCTCCTCTGAGCTCAGTTGGCTTTGGCATAAACGTCTGAGTCACTTAAACTTCAAGATTATTAACAAAATCTCTAGACTTTCTCTTGTAGATGGTCTGCCTAATGAAGTTTTTAGCAAAGACCACGTGTGCGGAGCATGTCAGGAAAGCAAGCAAACCAAAGCCTCATTCAAGGTGAAGGAAGCCTTCTCTACTGACAGAGTGCTTCAGCTCCTGCACATGGATCTCTTTGGTCCACTAACTCCTGTCAGCATAAATGGTAGGAAATATACCCTTGTTGTTGTTGATGACTATTCCAGGTACACATGGGTTATTTTCTTGCTGAACAAAAAGGAGACACAGGTCAAGCTTCCAGAGTTACTCAAGCAATTGAGTACTGAACAGGGTCAGAGCATTGTCAGGATTTGATCAGATCGAGGAACCGAGTTTATAAACTCTATTATAACTGACTTTTGTACTAACCATGGTATAGCTCATGAGACTTCTGCAGCTAGGACCCCTCAGCAGAATGGGGTAGCTGAAAGAAGGAATCGAACCCTGAAGGAAGCTGCCAGGACCATGTTGGCTGAATCAGGACTGCCCAAGAAGTACTGGGCTGAAGCAATCAACACTGCTTGCTACACTTAGAACCGATCTATGCTGAACAAACAACATGCTCAGACACCCTATGAAACTTGGAACAAGAGGAAACCTCGCATCTCTTATTTCCATATTTTTGGGTGTAAGTGTTTCATCCTGAACAATGGAAAAGACCAGCTGAAAGCCTTTGATAGCAAATCTGATGAGGGAGTTTTCTTAGGATACTCCTCAGTCAGTAAAGCTTTCAGGGTGTATAACTGTCGGACCCTTTGTGTGGAGGAAACACCTCATGTTGTGTTTGATGGGACTGCATCAGTGCATAGGAAACAGGTTCCAAGTCCTGATACTGAGGGAATTACCAAAAGGGTAACAAGGCTGAGTCTGAAGGATCCTGAATTCAAGATCAAACTTGTCAGTGCTCCCAAGGGATGGGATGATGATGATGAAGACCAGGATGGACTACAGGCCAACCCTCAGCAAGCCCCTGCCTCGGAAAACGTTGAGTCTCAGATGGAAGGACAGACTCAACCTGAGGTACGTACTGTCGGTGATGATGCTTCTGCTCCTGAGACAGTTACTGAGTCCAACACTGTAGGGGGAAACAATTTCTTTGATATTGGTCAACCCTCAGGAAATGACTCAGTATCCCCTGTTCTTGCTCGTTCCGCTTCTTTACCTATTATTATTGAGACTAATGTTTCAGGATCTGGCAATGGAACGTCAGTAGCTCCCAGTGCTCCAGTCAGCAGGAGGCGATGGCTAGATGATCACTCATTGGCTGATATCATTGGGGATATCAATGAGGGGGTCAGGACGAGGTTGTCCTTTGGTGAAAGAGCTATGTTTTGTTACTTCCTGAGTGATCAGGAACCTACAAGCATAGAAGAAGCTCTAGCTGATCCCAACTGGATCCTAGCCATGCAGGATGATCTCAATCAGTTTGAGCAGAATCAGGTTTGGGAGTTAGTGGAAAGACCTAGGCGTCAACATGTTATTGGCACCAAGTGGGTTTTTAAGAACAAGAGGGATGAGAAGAATGTTGTTGTCAGAAATAAGGCCAGGCTAGTAGCAAAAGATTACTCTCAAGCCGAGGGTATCGACTATGATGAGACCTTTGCTCCAGTCGCAAGATTAGAAGCAATCAGGTTGTTTCTGGCTTATGCAACATTCAAGAAATTCAAAGTGTATCAGATGGACGTAAAGAGTGCTTTTCTGAATGGTGTACTGAATGAAGAGGTGTATGTTGAGCAACCTCCTGGATTCGAAGTTGGTAATAAAGTATACCACCTGAAGAAAGCTCTTTATGGCCTGAAGCTGGCTCGAGAGCTTGGTATGATACACTATCCCAATTCCTGATAGACCACGGGTTCGTGAAAGGAACAGTGGACAGGACCCTCTTCCGGATCACCGAAGGGGAAGACATTCTCTTGGTTCAGATTTATGTGGATGACATAATATTTGGATCTCCTAATCTGAAGCTTTGTGAGAAATTTTCCAAGCTGATGACTGGGAAATTTGAGATGTCAATGATGGGAGAAATGAATTTCTTTCTGGGTCTCCAAGTCAGGCAAACTGACTCCGGAATTTTCATTAATCAGTCCAAGTATGCGAGGGACTTGATTCAGAAATTTGGAGTTCAGTCCAGCAGAGTCTCACGCATTCCCTTGAACACAAATGAGAAGCTGGATCCTGACAAAGAAGGAGTCTCAGTAAATCAGGCTGAATATAGGGCACTGATAGGATCTTTATTATATCTGACTGCTAGTCGTCCTGACATCACTTATGCAGTTGGAGTTTGTGCAAGGTATCAGTCTGATCCAAAGAAGAGTCATCTAGAGAGTGCCAAAAAGATTCTTAAATACCTGAGAGGTACAGTCAACTTAGGACTTTGGTATCCCTCTGATGACAACCTAGAACTGACTGGCTATTCAGATGCTGATTATGGAGGTTGTAGACTTGATAGGAAATCAACTACAGGCACTTGTCAGTTTCTAGGGAGTAAACTGATCTCCTGGTTTTCTAAAAAGCAAACCAGTGTTGCAACGTCTACTACTGAGGCTGAGTATATGGCGGCAGGCAGTTGTTGTTCTCAGATTCTTTGGCTGAAACAACAACTGAGAGACTACCAAATAGAGGCCACTGAAGTCCCAATTTATTGTGACAATAATAGTGCCATTGCCATATCCCAAAATCCAGTCTTACACACAAGGTGTAAGCATGTAGACATCAGGCATCACTTTATCAGAGATCATGTGGAGAAGAAGGATATCAGGATGGAGAGAGTCCCTACTGAAAAACAGAGAGCTGACATCCTGACTAAGGCTTTGCCTGAAACCAGGTTTGTTGAGTTATCAGTAGAGTTAGGACTCCTTGACCCAGGCTTAGGAGATTCAGTTTGAATCTCTGATAAGAATGCACAAGGTCAGGGGGAATAACTCATATGGACTCAGGGTGAAGGAATCCCAGAGAGAATGTGAATGGTTGTAGGGGGAACATTCTATATAAAATGGATGATCAGTATAGACTGACTAAGATTCAGGACACTGAACTCAGGGCTTGTCACCCTGATAGGGCAATAAGTGGTATCAGTCAGAATACATATCTGACTGACTGGTATGTTTCCTGATTTTTGTCTAGTCATCTGATATTGCGTGCATTATCCTTTTACTGTTTACTGTATTGTCAAATCAATTTAATTTGCCAAATGATCCCAGCCATTCGTTTTAATATTCGGTTATTATTTAATTCAATTTATTTGAATTAAATACGGACATGCTCTAATGTGCATTTAATGCACTGTGGGCGGGAACAGTTATCGATAAAATTTTGACCAATTACTTTTGAAGAACCGAAAAGGCAAATGCTTTTTACTGCTCAATCTTGTCCATTGAATCTCATAGGTCACTTTTTTCTAAACCGTCCGATTAAAACCGAATTTTTCTTTCTATAAATAAGAGAAGATCGTGTTGTTAAAACTTTTATGCACTCAATATTTTCTTAACTTACTTTCTCTAAAAACCGATTCTCTTCAATTCTCTTAAAATCTTCCATGGCTTCACCTTCTGCCGATACCTTCTTTGGAAACCTTTTCCATTTAAGGAACGAAATACATTACGAGCCCTATGGAGATTTTTCGTCTAATAACCCCGACATTATGCCTGTGCGAGACCTTTTTGATAATGCAGGTCTTCTGCAGTTCGTCACTGCAAAGCCACAGAGGCTCCACCCCCGACTCATTGCTGCCTTCTACCTGAAGATGGCGCAAAACAAGGACTCCCAGGAGTGGGAAACTTGTATTCCCTTGACCACCTGTGAGAAGGGAAAGGATGGTGAGGAGGAGATGATCAGGAGATGGGTCACCTTCAACATCCGGGAGAAGATTAAGGAGGTTTTTAATCTTCCCAATACAGGACGAAGCCCAGTGGATTATGGGTTTGGGAATGAGAGGGATTTTCTCCAGTCCCTGTGCGATGGGGATGTCTTCCTGAAATCCGGCCTGAATAAATCAGTCTTGAGGACTGAAAACCGTCACTTCTTCGACCTGACAAGTCAGGGAGTGATGGGGATTGCTGGAGGATTGGAGCAGATCTCCAGACCGAAGCTGTACACAATGATGGCTATCTCCAACGCCTCTCTGCACAATTTTGACTGGGAGGGTTACTTCCTCCAAATGCTGGTGGCTGAGACCAGCAAAATCAAGTACTCGCCAGAGGGGCAGGGAACTTTTGAGGCCAAGATGCATTTCGGCACCAAGATCTTCATGCTCTTGGAGACCCTGGATATCGGTGATGTGGATCAGGCCCAATCACTCGAGATTCCAGCAAAAATTCATCTCTTCAGAGCGTATTCCGATGATGCTGGCACAAGGAGAATGCCTCGGACTCAGAAGAAGAAGGCCCAGGCGAGCATGACTGGAAAAGTCCAGGCTCAGGCAGGTAAGTCTTCCGAGTCTGATACAGCAAAGCCAGCGGAGGATAAATCTAAGCATTCCAGACCCAAGCAACAAAAGCTGAAATTTCTCTACTCTGGGTCAGCAGAGCGAGAGAAGAAACTCATGGAAGTGCAAGCTGCTGAAGCTGTTGAGAAGGAATCAGCTCAGGCGCAGGCTGTTGCTGAAGCTGTTGAGAAGGAATCAGCTCAGGCGCAAGCTGTTGCTGAAGCTGTTGAGAAGGAACCTGCTCAGGAAGGAGGAGTTGAGCAAGAGGCTGCTGAATCAGTTCAGACTGAAGCACTATGGCCTTTCCCTACGCCCGATGTGAACATTCTATCATATTTTGAGATAGTTGCAAGGGGAGAGGCTGCTGAGATGGTGGAGAGGAGATTCCCTGATCTCACTGAAGCTCAGAAGGAGGCAGTTGTGCAACTCCACACTTTTGCCATGATCAGAAACGCTACTTGGTCTGAGCTCAGCCAGCTAGGAGAGTCCAGAGGATGGGACTGCATTACAGATCTAGAGGCCGCCCTCTTTGATCATTTTGATGTAAACTCTCTACATCATCTGATCAAAATGGTGGATTTTATCAGAACAGTCCGCAGAACGTATCCTGAGCCTGAGACTCAGAAAGATGAAGAAATGGGAGAAGTGAAGGAGGCTGAAAGGGAAGTGGTGATAATTGCTGATGACGATCAGACAGGTGGCACTGAGGGAGTCAGTGCACCGGCCGATGAAGTAATCCAGGGACTCGGGATTGCGGAGGCTTCAGGAGAGGGTCCACCAGGCATGGTCCGAGTCAGAGGAAAATGGACTACGCCCGAAGAAATTTATCTTAGCAATTCCTCACGAGCTCTTGGCAATCTGCACAGGAGAGTCATCCTCGTTGAGCGAAAATCTAGTAGGGCTATTTCAAATTCTGAATTACTGAACAAGAAACTCAAGAGACTGGACCGTGACCTGAATGACATGGCCACTGATATGCATGTAGCAATTGATCTCCTTGGGGAAGCTCGGTCTGAAATCAATGTAGAACTCACTGTCATTTCAGAGCAAGCCAAGGATGCTATTCAGAACTGCAATCAGATGGTTTCAGATGTGCAGACTCAGCAGGAGACTAAACTTGCCAACTTTATGGATCAACAACTGTCTGAAAAGGTTGATCAACTGGTTGATGAGAAGTTGGTCAAGATAAAAGCTGGACTGAAGGAGGACCTGCTGAGGGAGTTGTCTGCACAGGAGAAGGAGAAAATTGCATCTGCCCTAGACTCAAGGATGGAAAACTTCGAGGGTCAACTGAAGGCTGCACACAATTCAGCCATTAATCAGCTCAGTATCGGCTTGAGAGGAATGGTAGGGCAGATTGGGCAATTGCAGGTGAAGCAGACTGAGATGGATAGTCAGTTCAATCTTTTGGCGGAGTCAGTGGATGAAGTTGTCAAACGTATTAATGACGATGATGCCAAAAAGAGGGAAGAAGGAAAGAAGCAAATTGCTACTACTGGCAAAGCTAAGAAGAAGAACTTTCCCCTTGAACTGAAGGCTGCGGATAGAAAGAGGACTAGATCCATAGCCGCCATCGAAACTGCTGAAGGTTCAGATCCGAAGAAGTTGAGACCCTCTGAAGATTCGGCTCTTGAGCCGTTATATAAGGAGATGGAGGAACAAGTAATGCCATCTGGGCTAACCACTCAGAAGAAATTGGTGATGACTGATGCTGAAAAGATAGCAAAATTGAAAGAAATTTCGATGCTCAGTCAGATCCAGCGCCTAAAAGAATCTAATGAGTATCTGACTTCTCAGGTCCAGAAGAAGAAATCTGTATCATCTGGATCTCGGATAAAGACTCAGAGGAAGATTGTGGTCAGACCAGATCAAACTCATCCTCCATCGAAGTTTGTTGAAGACTTCATTCCGATTGAGATGCTGGAGATTTGGATTCCGATCCGGAATATGTGGGCATACCTATTCTACGTGGTGGGGTTATGGGACGATCTGACTGAAGAAAAAGACGTCATACTCCATCACTGGATGGCACAGGAGCATCCTGATCTATGGGCTGAAATCATCAGATATGCTGACACTGAAGGTGTTGAGATCGCTCCTCCGGAATTCATCAAGTACCCTCCTCAACTCTTTAGGAATTCTAAGCAGCTGGACCGGAAAGCAATTTCTGAAGAAGTCGTCAGAGTAGGACGAGCTACCGGGGCCGTTGCTGATCGGAACAGGATGAAGCAGGTCCTGAACCTAGTACTGGAGATGTACGAGATTCCACTGACTGCTTGGAATAAGGATGAAGACTAGATCAGGAGCTAGTTGTTCAGGAATTTTGTAATAGCTTCAGGATACTTGTATTTTCTTATCAATCAATGAAGTTATTTATTTTTCCTGAGTACAACTTCTTGTTGACTCCTGAATTTACTTTT
>JAPKLY010000676.1:111906-184030 GCA_026898435.1 Prunella vulgaris
CACCTGAGTTTAGCTCAGATTCAGCAGGAGAACTCGACCTTCAGCTCGCCCTAGAGCAATTGATGGTTGACTTCTCTAGGCTGCAGGAGACTCATACTCACACAGTGGATGTGAACGCACAACTGAGTGAGAAGAACGATCGGTTAACTGAGTCTCTCAGAGTAAGAGATACTGAGGAAGCCCTCAGATTAGTACATCTTCAGGAGGAGCTACTTCATGCTAAGAACAAGCATGACGAAGCGCCACTGGAGGTAGAAAGACTGAAGGGTGTAATCAGCTCGCTGATTGAGACTTGTGATACTGACTTGTTCCTTGCTCAGGAACAACTGATAATTGAGCGAACTGCTCTAATAATGATGCTCAAAACTGAGTGGCAAGCTCGCCTTTGTGCTGAGCAAACTGCTTGGGATCTTGAGCTGATCTCAAAAGAGAAAGCTCATTCAGAATTGGTGCTACAATACACCACTGAAATTGAGGCCCTGAAAGAAACCAATGGGCATCTTGAGGTCAAGCTGAAGAAGTTATACACGTCTACCCAAGTGGTTGATGAGTTGACAAATTTCTCTCAGCTGACTGATGGTGCTAAAGCTGGGTTAGGCTATGATGCCACAAAAGACCCAAAGGGCAAGAAGAAGAGAGGTGCTTCAGGGAGCAACTCTCAGAAAAGGTTTGTCCCTGCCCTAACTGATGACAAGAGCTTAAGTGTTGCTCATCAGAATAAAGGCAAAGGGAAGGAGAAAATGCCTGCTGAACCTGTCAGGCAAAGGACTGAGAAACCAAGATAAAAACCTAAGGAAAAGGTCAAAGTTTCTCATCCTGAGTCTAGGAAGACAGACCAAAGGAACTCCAAGGTCCAGCCTAGGAATCCTCAGACTGGGAAGAATTTTGTTCCTAGCACTTCTCAGGCCCCGCCTAGAAATGTTCAGAACAGAAGGAACTCAGGTCAAAGGAGACCTCAGGCAACACCTAGGACTACTGAGGTTCAGACTCCTCAGACAGGGCACAGAGCCCATCAGGAGCGTCCCAATTCTCTAAGAAGAAGGACAAACCAGGTGGTCTCTGAAAGGCAACGGAGACCTGACTCCGATAACACTCAGGCCAGACCTCATGTGCCAAAAGGTCAGGCCCGAGCTGCTCCTGCTCAGGACAGACTTCAGCCCAATGCACCCAGGCTAAGGAGGAACAGGAGGCCCACCCTCATAAATCAATATAGGGCTCCTGTATCTCAGGCTGACACCCATACACCCTCAACTTCCCAGGCACAAAGGAAGAAGAGAACTGTGTATGTTGACATTTCAGGGAAACAGGTCTACACTTCTGATGCTGTCAGAATTGTCAGACAAATCTGGATCCCGAAGGGTATGGCTGACTCAGTAGGACCCAATACGAGATGGGTACCTGAGGCCTGATTCTTTTCAGGTCGCTGCGGGCTACAACAAGAAGAAGGAGGATCTGATGAAGGACTGGTACTTGGACTCAGGATGTTCCAGGCACATGACCGGATTTCGTGATCTCCTTCAGGATTATGTAGCTCAAGAAGGCCCGCAGGTAACCTTTGGTGATAACTCTAAGGGTTTCACCACAGGATTCGGAACCATTGTTATTAACTCTGTCCGTGTAATGAATGTATCATATGTTGAAGGACTGAGACATAACTTGCTCTCGGTTAGTCAGTTTTGTGACCGAGGATATAGTGTAGAATTTACATCTAATATGTGTCTTGTGAAGGACAAATCTACACTGCAGGTTCTGATTACAGGTGTCAGAAGGGGCAATGTGTATTTTGCTGACTTCAAGAGCAGCCCTCCTGAAACCTGTCTGGTCGCTAAGAGCTCCTCTGAGCTCAGTTGGCTCTGACATAAACGTCTGAGTCACTTAAACTTCAAGATTATTAACAAAATCTCTAGACTTTCTCTTGTAGATGGTCTGCCTAATGAAGTTTTTAGCAAAGACCACGTGTGCGGAGCATGTCAGGAAAGCAAGCAAACCAAAGCCTCATTCAAGGTGAAGGAAGCCTTCTCTACTGACAGAGTGCTTCAGCTCCTGCACATGGATCTCTTTGGTCCAGTAACTCCTGTCAGCATAAATGGTAGGAAATATACCCTTGTTGTTGTTGATGACTATTCCAGGTACACATGGGTTATTTTCTTGCTGAACAAAAAGGAGACACAGGTCAAGCTTCCAGAGTTACTCAAGCAATTGAGTACTGAACAGGGTCAGAGCATTGTCAGGATTTGATCAGATCGAGGAACCGAGTTTATAAACTCTATTATAACTGACTTTTGTACTAACCATGGTATAGCTCATGAGACTTCTGCAGCTAGGACCCCTCAGCAGAATGGGGTAGCTGAAAGAAGGAATCGTACCCTGAAGGAAGCTGCCAGGACCATGTTGGCTGAATCAGGACTGCCCAAGAAGTACTGGGCTGAAGCAATCAACACTGCTTGCTACACTCAGAACCGATCTATGCTGAACAAACAACATGCTCAGACACCCTATGAAACTTGGAACAAGAGGAAACCTCGCATCTCTTATTTCCATATTTTTTGGTGTAAGTGTTTCATCCTGAACAATGGGAAAGACCAGCTGAAAGCCTTTGATAGCAAATCTGATGAAGGAGTTTTCTTAGGATACTCCTCAGTCAGTAAAGCTTTCAGGGTGTATAACTGTCGGACCCTTTGTGTGGAGGAAACACCTCATGTTGTGTTTGATGGGACTGCATCAGTGCATAGGAAACAGGTTCCAAGTCCTGATACTGAGGGAATTACCAAAAGGGTAACAAGGCTGAGTCTGAAGGATCCTGAATTCAAGATCAAACTTGTCAGTGCTCCCAAGGGATGGGATGATGATGATGAAGACCAGGATGGACTACAGGCCAACCCTCAGCAAGCCCCTGCCTCGGAAAACGTTGAGTCTCAGATGGAAGGACAGACTCAACCTGAGGTACGTACTGTCGGTGATGATGCTTCTGCTCCTGAGACAGTTACTGAGTCCAACACTGTAGGGGGAAACAATTTCTTTGATATTGGTCAACCCTCAGGAAATGACTCAGTATCCCCTGTTCTTGCTCGTTCCGCTTCTTTACCTATTATTATTGAGACTAATGTTTCAGGATCAGGCAATGGAACGTCAGTAGCTCCCAGTGCTCCAGTCAGCAGGAGGCGATGGCTAGATGATCACTCATTGGCTGATATCATTGGGGATATCAATGAGGGGGTCAGGACGAGGTTGTCCTTTGGTGAAAGAGCTATGTTTTGTTACTTCCTGAGTGATCAGGAACCTACAAGCATAGAAGAAGCTCTAGCTGATCCCAACTGGATCCTAGCCATGCAGGATGAGCTCAATCAGTTTGAGCAGAATCAGGTTTGGGAGTTAGTGGAAAGACCTAGGCGTCAACATGTTATTGGCACCAAGTGGGTTTTTAAGAACAAGAGGGATGAGAAGAATGTTGTTGTCAGAAATAAGGCCAGGCTAGTAGCAAAAGATTACTCTCAAGCCGAGGGTATCGACTATGATGAGACCTTTGCTCCAGTCGCAAGATTAGAAGCAATCAGGTTGTTTCTGGCTTATGCAACATTCAAGAAATTCAAAGTGTATCAGATGGACGTAAAGAGTGCTTTTCTGAATGGTGTACTGAATGAAGAGGTGTATGTTGAGCAACCTCCTGGATTCGAAGTTGGTAATAAAGTATACCACCTGAAGAAAGCTCTTTATGGCCTGAAGCTGGCTCGAGAGCTTGGTATGATACACTATCCCAATTCCTGATAGACCACGGGTTCGTGAAAGGAACAGTGGACAGGACCCTCTTCCGGATCACCGAAGGGGAAGACATTCTCTTGGTTCAGATTTATGTGGATGACATAATATTTGGATCTCCTAATCTGAAGCTTTGTGAGAAATTTTCCAAGCTGATGACTGGGAAATTTGAGATGTCAATGATGGGAGAAATGAATTTCTTTCTGGGTCTCCAAGTCAGGCAAACTGACTCCGGAATTTTCATCAATCAGTCCAAGTATGCGAGGGACTTGATTCAGAAATTTGGAGTTCAGTCCAGCAGAGTCTCACGCATTCCCATGAACACAAATGAGAAGCTGGATCCTGACAAAGAAGGAGTCTCAGTAAATCAGGCTGAATATAGGGCACTGATAGGATCTTTATTATATCTGACTGCTAGTCGTCCTGACATCACTTATGCAGTTGGAGTTTGTGCAAGGTATCAGTCTGATCCAAAGAAGAGTCATCTAGAGAGTGCCAAAAAGATTCTGAAATACCTGAGAGGTACAGTCAACTTAGGACTTTGGTATCCCTCTGATGACAACCTAGAACTGACTGGCTATTCAGATGCTGATTATGGAGGTTGTAGACTTGATAGGAAATCAACTACAGGCACTTGTCAGTTTCTAGGGAGTAAACTGATCTCCTGGTTTTCTAAAAAGCAAACCAGTGTTGCAACGTCTACTACTGAGGCTGAGTATATGGCGGCAGGCAGTTGTTGTTCTCAGATTCTTTGGCTGAAACAACAACTGAGAGACTACCAAATAGAGGCCACTGAAGTCCCAATTTATTGTGACAATAATAGTGCCATTGCCATATCCCAAAATCCAGTCTTACACACAAGGTGTAAGCATGTAGACATCAGGCATCACTTTATCAGAGATCATGTGGAGAAGAAGGATATCAGGATGGAGAGAGTCCCTACTGAAAAACAGAGAGCTGACATCCTGACTAAGGCTTTGCCTGAAACCAGGTTTGTTGAGTTATCAGTAGAGTTAGGACTCCTTGACCCAGGCTTAGGAGATTCAGTTTGAATCTCTGATAAGAATGCACAAGGTCAGGGGGAATAACTCATATGGACTCAGGGTGAAGGAATCCCAGAGAGAATGTGAATGGTTGTAGGGGGAACATTCTATATAAAATGGATGATCAGTATAGACTGACTAAGATTCAGGACACTGAACTCAGGGCTTGTCACCCTGATAGGGCAATAAGTGGTATCAGTCAGAATACATATCTGACTGACTGGTATGTTTCCTGATTTTTGTCTAGTCATCTGATATTGCGTGCATTATCCTTTTACTGTTTACTGTATTGTCAAATCAATTTAATTTGCCAAATGATCCCAGCCATTCGTTTTAATATTCGGTTATTATTTAATTCAATTTATTTGAATTAAATACGGACATGCTCTAATGTGCATTTAATGCACTGTGGGCGGGAACAGTTATCGATAAAATTTTGACCAATTACTTTTGAAGAACCGAAAAGGCAAATGCTTTTTACTGCTCAATCTTGTCCATTGAATCTCATAGGTCACTTTTTTCTAAACCGTCCGATTAAAACCGAATTTTTCTTTCTATAAATAAGAGAAGATCGTGTTGTTAAAACTTTTATGCACTCAATATTTTCTTAACTTACTTTCTCTAAAAACCGATTCTCTTCAATTCTCTTAAAATCTTCCATGGCTTCACCTTCTGCCGATACCTTCTTTGGAAACCTTTTCCATTTAAGGAACGAAATACATTACGAGCCCTATGGAGATTTTTCGTCTAATAACCCCGACATTATGCCTGTGCGAGACCTTTTTGATAATGCAGGTCTTCTGCAGTTCGTCACTGCAAAGCCACAGAGGCTCCACCCCCGACTCATTGCTGCCTTCTACCTGAAGATGGTGCAAAACAAGGACTCCCAGGAGTGGGAAACTTGTATTCCCTTGACCACCTGTGAGAAGGGAAAGGATGGTGAGGAGGAGATGATCAGGAGATGGGTCACCTTCAACATCCGGGAGAAGATTAAGGAGGTTTTTAATCTTCCCAATACAGGACGAAGCCCAGTGGATTATGGGTTTGGGAATGAGAGGGATTTTCTCCAGTCCCTGTGCGATGGGGATGTCTTCCTGAAATCCGGCCTGAATAAATCAGTCTTGAGGACTGAAAACCGTCACTTCTTCGACCTGACAAGTCAGGGAGTGATGGGGATTGCTGGAGGATTGGAGCAGATCTCCAGACCGAAGCTGTACACAATGATGGCTATCTCCAACGCCTCTCTGCACAATTTTGACTGGGAGGGTTACTTCCTCCAAATGCTGGTGGCTGAGACCAGCAAAATCAAGTACTCGCCAGAGGGGCAGGCAACTTTTGAGGCCAAGATGCATTTCAGCACCAAGATCTTCATGCTCTTGGAGACCCTGGATATCGGTGATGTGGATCAGGCCCAATCACTCGAGATTCCAGCAAAAATTCATCTCTTCAGAGCGTATTCCGATGATGCTGGCACAAGGAGAATGCCTCGGACTCAGAAGAAGAAGGCCCAGGCGAGCATGACTGGAAAAGTCCAGGCTCAGGCAGGTAAGTCTTCCGAGTCTGATACAGCAAAGCCAGCGGAGGATAAATCTAAGCATTCCAGACCCAAGCAACAAAAGCTGAAATTTCTCTACTCTGGGTCAGCAGAGCGAGAGAAGAAACTCATGGAAGTGCAAGCTGCTGAAGCTGTTGAGAAGGAATCAGCTCAGGCGCAGGCTGTTGCTGAAGCTGTTGAGAAGGAATCAGCTCAGGCGCAAGCTGTTGCTGAAGCTGTTGAGAAGGAACCTGCTCAGGAAGGAGGAGTTGAGCAAGAGGCTGCTGAATCAGTTCAGACTGAAGCACTATGGCCTTTCCCTGCGCCCGATGTGAACATTCTATCATATTTTGAGATAGTTGCAAGGGGAGAGGCTGCTGAGATGGTGGAGAGGAGATTCCCTGATCTCACTGAAGCTCAGAAGGAGGCAGTTGTGCAACTCCACACTTTTGCCATGATCAGAAACGCTACTTGGTCTGAGCTCAGCCAGCTAGGAGAGTCCAGAGGATGGGACTGCATTACAGATCTAGAGGCCGCCCTCTTTGATCATTTTGATGTAAACTCTCTACATCATCTGATCAAAATGGTGGATTTTATCAGAACAGTCCGCAGAACGTATCCTGAGCCTGAGACTCAGAAAGATGAAGAAATGGGAGAAGTGAAGGAGGCTGAAAGGGAAGTGGTGATAATTGCTGATGACGATCAGACAGGTGGCACTGAGGGAGTCAGTGCACCGGCCGATGAAGTAATCCAGGGACTCGGGATTGCGGAGGCTTCAGGAGAGGGTCCACCAGGCATGGTCCGAGTCAGAGGAAAATGGACTACGCCCGAAGAAATTTATCTTAGCAATTCCTCACGAGCTCTTGGCAATCTGCACAGGAGAGTCATCCTCGTTGAGCAAAAATCTAGTAGGGCTATTTCAAATTCTGAATTACTGAACAAGAAACTCAAGAGACTGGACCGTGACCTGAATGACATGGCCACTGATATGCATGCAGCAATTGATCTCCTTGGGGAAGCTCGGTCTGAAATCAATGTAGAACTCACTGTCATTTCAGAGCAAGCCAAGGATGCTATTCAGAACTGCAATCAGATGGTTTCAGATGTGCAGACTCAGCAGGAGACTAAACTTGCCAACTTTATGGATCAACAACTGTCTGAAAAGGTTGATCAACTGGTTGATGAGAAGTTGGTCAAGATAAAAGCTGGACTGAAGGAGGACCTGCTGAGGGAGTTGTCTGCACAGGAGAAGGAGAAAATTGCATCTGCCCTAGACTCAAGGATGGAAAACTTCGAGGGTCAACTGAAGGCTGCACACAATTCAGCCATTAATCAGCTCAATATCGGCTTGAGAGGAATGGTAGGGCAGATTGGGCAATTGCAGGTGAAGCAGACTGAGATGGATAGTCAGTTCAATCTTTTGGCGGAGTCAGTGGATGAAGTTGTCAAACGTATTAATGACGATGATGCCAAAAAGAGGGAAGAAGGAAAGAAGCAAATTGCCACTACTGGCAAAGCTAAGAAGAAGAACTTTCCCCTTGAACTGAAGGCTGCGGATAGAAAGAGGACTAGATCCATAGCCGCCATCGAAACTGCTGAAGGTTCAGATCCGAAGAAGTTGAGACCCTCTGAAGATTCGGCTCTTGAGCCGTTATATAAGGAGATGGAGGAACAAGTAATGCCATCTGGGCTAACCACTCAGAAGAAATTGGTGATGACTGATGCTGAAAAGATAGCAAAATTGAAAGAAATTTTGATGCTCAGTCAGATCCAGCGCCTAAAAGAATCTAATGAGTATCTGACTTCTCAGGTCCAGAAGAAGAAATCTGTATCATCTGGATCTCGGATAAAGACTCAGAGGAAGATTGTGGTCAGACCAGATCAAAGTCATCCTCCATCGAAGTTTGTTGAAGACTTCATTCCGATTGAGATGCTGGAGATTTGGATTCCGATCCGGAATAGGTGGGCATACCTATTCTACGTGGTGGGGTTATGGGACGATCTGACTGAAGAAAAAGATGTCATACTCCATCACTGGATGGCACAGGAGCATCCTGATCTATGGGCTGAAATCATCAGACATGCTGACACTGAAGGTGTTGAGATCGCTCCTCCGGAATTCATTAAGTATCCTCCTCCACTCTTTAGGAATTCTAAGCAACTGGACCGGAAAGCAATTTCTGAAGAAGTCGTCAGAGTAGGACGAGCTACCGGGGCCGTTGCTGATCGGAACAGGATGAAGCAGGTCCTGAACCTAGTACTGGAGATGTACGAGATTCCACTGACTGCTTGGAATAAGGATGAAGACTAGATCAGGAGCTAGTTGTTCAGGAATTTTGTAATAGCTTCAGGATACTTGTATTTTCTTATCAATCAATGAAGTTATTTATTTTTCCTGAGTACAACTTCTTGTTGACTCCTGAATTTACTTTTTTGAATCCTTATCAAGAACTGTACTAACCCTTTCCTTGTTTTCATCTTATAGACTAAGTACCAAGTTCGTCAGGTGGTACTGAGTTATTTCCACTGACTAAGTCAGTTGATTGTATAGATGAATAGGAATTTGCTTAAGGGTTTTGGCATCATCAAAAAGGGGGAAATTGTTGGGACAATCTGAGTATTTTGATTAGATCCCAAAACCCCTGATGAATTTGCCTAAGTATAGTGTTCAGGATAAAATAGTTCAGGATAGTTAGGTTAGAGATTCAGTACAGGAGGACCATGCTGAAGACTGAAGAATATTGGAGTCGACCCAATTTACTGAAGTCTGAAGTGTAAACCATCCTGAAGGAGTCAGTCAGTTTCGCTGAAGATTGTCTGTTCTGAAGCTGAAGATCGAAGCCTGCTGATTCATCCTGAATTCAATCCTGAAGTACCATTGGCTGATGTTTCTACTGAGTACACTAAGCATACTCAGGACAGAAGTCAGTCAGTGAAGAGTAAGTGTCACCTATCAGGCTGTGCTGAATGCACATAGGACCTGACTTAGGCCTTGGTTCAGTTCACCTGAATCCTGTAATTCCGAAGCAAAAAGGTAACACATACTGAGCTGAATAACCTATCAGGCTGTGCTGAATGAACATAGGTCCTGACTCAGGTTGTGGTTCAGATCACCTGAATCATGTAAGTCCAAAGCAAAAGGTTATTTATGCTATGGGTCCAGAGGCAAAAAGAATGTCAGTAAGACTCCATTAAGACACACGTTCAGACTGAGTTATTAACAAGAGACTCAGAGCATTGAATGTACGAGGAAGGACAAATGTCTGAAGGTCGACTAGCCGTTATAGCGGAGAGCCAATGATCTTTCGACACGCATGCACGGAGTCTGCGCAGCATTTAACGCGGCATTTAATGCGTCTCAAAAAGTTGCAGGTGATGTGACAACTTGCCAGAATAAGCATGGCGGGTAGGTCAAACAGTATTTCTAGCCTGCAATCTACCTAAAATAGGAAAGATTTGATTTGATCTCCTCCAACGGATCTATTTTGAATCTCGCCTATAAATATGGAGAACCTTGCACCCATTCAAGGTTAACGGGAAATTTCCAAGAGAAAACTCTCAAGAATCCAAGAACTCAAAGCATATCATAAACAACACTCTGTAATTAAATTTCCCTAGTGTTGTAGTAGGATTCACTCTGTATTTGCTTAGATCGATAGCTCTATTATTTAGCATTGTTTTGTATTGCTAGAGCTATCCTAGTTGGAAACCAGAATACCAAACCACTCAAGGTGTGAGATCGGTTGGTTAGAAGGACTGGGACTTGTAAAATGCCCAGGGGTCAGTTCCTAAGAGAGGAAGTTGGCTACTCGTGTCCCTTGGCACATAAAACCCAAGTACCTATCCTCAGGGTTTTGAGGATAGTTTCCTGTTAAATCAGGTCGTGGACGTAGGAGTTGGTTATCTCCGAACCACGTTAAAAAGTCCCCTGTGTGCTGATTTGCTGTTTTGTTCAGGATCATAAATGTCATCATATTAAACTGAACATACTGCATTGGTTTTAACTTCAGGACTGAATCAATCATCCTGAATCTGAATACTGTGCACTCAGCCTTAACCACCAATTTACTAAGCAACTCAGAGAAAACATTTTCAGAAACTAAAACGAGTAGAATCTAAGGGCTCACTTTCCGCACGTACTCTGACTCACTGAGATAGTAGTCCAACTGACTCACTTCCGAGCAGTCAGTAGGTTTGTTATCTCTACTGAGCCTCCGAGCACATTACTCACACTAAGTTTATCTGACTCGTTACTGAACCGTCCCTGCTGCCCCTGCGGACCTTCAGGGTACTGAGTACTTCAGGGAATCCTGACTGAGTGCGTTAGAGTATTTTTCTGAGTCTTTCAGAAAAATCTGACATCAGTGTATTCCCCCCATACACTGATTTAACTCATTTCGGGACCAACAGATGCTATTTTGTATGGTGCTTTATATTTTACAGTGCATGATCTTTACTCCACTCTTTGCAAAACTTTTTAGACCCTTGGTCCAAAAAAGTTTGGGGGGGTGTCTTCGTTTTGCAAATCTCATTGCAATGCTATGTTTAGATTGCCTTTGGTACTATTCATATGCTTTGATGCCTTATATTTTGATGAGGCCTTGTTTTGCTTGTTAATTTTTGAGATTATTGTTGCTTTGAGTAGTGAATGCATTAGATATGTTTATGGTTGTGTGGATGAATTGAAAGTCATAATTAGGTGTAATGGATTTATTTCTTGATTCTTGTGTCATCTTTGATACTTTTGATTCTATGATTCTTGAGATTTCGATGATATAAGCATTATTGATATGATATGAGTCTTGATCACATATACCCGTGAGTTTTGAGCCATTTATGCCCATTTCAATCTGGAACGGATGATTTTCTTCGATGTGAGTTCCACACACATACATGTTACTCTAGAACTTGGCTTTAGTCTTATTTGAGGCTACATTAGATGAAAAGTTCACATGATATGATTTGAGGCCATCTTTGATCTATATTGAGCTATTTTACCATATGAGCCTACCAATGATATTATAATCCATTGTTTACCATTTTGTGCCTATTGACCTTTCCTTTGGCAAACCACACTTTAAGTCATTTTCCTTCCTTTTTGGAACTCTCTTGTCCCTATGATTAGTAGAGTGAAAAGAAGGAAGGAAGATTGGTGATTTGATGAAGAACTTGGTGGCCTTAGTTAAAAGATATTCGTGTATGCATGGATTGATGTGAAAAGAAGGTTTAAAGGCAAGTGCTTGTAAGGAAATGAAAAAAGGTTGACTTTTTGCAAAATTATGGTCAAGTTTGACTCTAGTGTTGTGAGTATGATCACAATTCAAAAAGGGAAGAATGATCTTTGAGAATGTGATCTTGAAAAAGCATGAAGAGTAGGCATAATTGCATGAAGAGGTGAATGATCTCTACTTGATTTCTTCTATGCTTTACTAATCATAACTAGTCACTTTTATCCATATGTTCCTTCCCTACCAAAGAGCCAACACTACAACCTTTAAAAGTCCTCATTGATGTGTGAATGATTTGTCATATCGAGTGGTAGAGAATGTAGACTTGAGTCAAGCTTATGGTAATATGTGTATGTGGTGTGATGTATGAGAGAGCCTAAACACTTGAGGGTTGAGTTGAACACTTAACTAGTGAGGACCTTGACTCATAGACTTGATATTGTGCTAATTGATTTCATTTTGATAGTTAAGTGGATGATATTGTATCTTAGATTTGCTAGATATTGAGTGATGATTCTATGGCACTTGATCTTGTGCTTGATGCTTCACTGATACAATTATACCCCTATCTTATCGCTTTGTTTCTTGAGGTCGAGCAACAATCTAGTTTGTGGGTGTGATTAGGGTCATAATTGCATGTTTTTGCATCCATTTCCATATGGTTTTGATGTGCTTAAGTTCATATTTGACCCTATTATGTTATATTTTGTGCATTTAATCCCTTTTGGCTAGAAAGTTGTGATTATAGGTGAAAGCGAGCAAAACAAGGAAGAAACGAGCAAGATCAAGAAAAGCCCTAAATTCTGGAGTTGATCTAATGGAAGGAAATGATATAACATGTTGAAGAGCTTGAAGAGAGGGTCGCAATGGAAGAAGAATCGAGTCAATCGGAGTTCTAGAACTCAAGATATGATAAAAATGAGGAAGTCGCGCATCGACCAACACTAAATGTCCAAATCGGCAGCTGGCAAGGCATAACTCGGCAGCAAGACCCCCTCGCTCGCACGCCCAGCACCTGGATTGGCAGCTCAAGCCTTGCGCGCGTGGAGTAACGACCAAGATCGGCAGCCAGCATGCTTGAACTCAGCAGCTTTGGCATCCACGCGACCTGGCTGCCGAGCTAGATTGGCAGCCACCATGCTTGTGCTCGGCAGCCATGCAAAATTTTCAGATTTCAGGGATATTTTCGTATTTTTCCGCGTTTTAATGAAGGGCATCTTGGGTAAATGATCTAAGGGTACTATATATACTTCCATCTCAGATTTCCAAGGCATTCTCTCATAATTCTTAGATTACACACATCATCATAATCTCTCTCTAGATTTTTAGAAGTTAGAGGTAGTTACTAGTTGGGTTTTTTAGATTTCTTCTTACGATTTCTTCGATAACTTTAGATCTACCATTCAGATCTTCATTCCATTTGTTCCTGCACTTTCTTCTCAACTAGGGCTACGTTTCAACCATTTGAATTTCGTTTTCCATTGACGAATCGTTTTATAGCTTTTGGAGGTAATTAGTATCTTTACAATTTTCATTGTAATAGGTAAGATTTTGTATTCTCATTTCAATTTCAGCATTATGATGATTGTAGCTAGTTCAATTACTCTTTTGTTCTCCAAATTAGACATGGGCTAATTCCTTTATGTGTTAGTGTATGATTCCTATTTAGTAATGTGGTGTTAATGTTGATCTTATGAATGCTATGAGATGTTGTATGATCAATTCTCTTTATTGATGATTTGTATGAATGCTTTGAATGCATATTTGATTAATTGGGCCATTAGGGAATTAGCCTCACATGAGAATTGAGCTCTTTTCCTAAATCTTTTTGTATTAGGCCAATGCATGCTAGGTGTTTGATAAAATTCCTAAGATAATGAGAATTATCCTTAGTGAATAGGCACAACAATAGGGGCTCTAATGTGTATCTAGGGAGACCTTTGCATGTTAGAGAGGCTTGCCAAATGATTGTACAATAACTCATTGCATGATTAAGTGATACAACACCATGTGAAACATAGGATAGTACACTAATACATACTCTCACAACTTGCTCACTTTGCACAAAAGTGATAGGTAATTTACTTTCTTGACAAGGTAGTAGACATTAGAAACCTTCCCCACTTAATACCTTTGTGTGATTTCAAATTTGAATAACAACATACCTCCCATCTCCCTGTGTTCGATAAATAAACTTGGTCATCTTGCCACGACGATAACGATCACGTGCACTTTTGAGTAAACACCATTTTGGGCAAACATCAGCCAACCTTGATGATAAATCCTTCGATTTAGCTTCTTCAAATTCTTATTAGGGTCATAATTGCATCTTTTTTCATCTATTTCTCTATGGTTTTGATGTGCTTATATTCATATTTGACCCTAATTTGGTATAAATTGTGCTATTAACCATTTTATGGCTAGAAAATGTGTTTTGTAGTGAAAACGAGCAGAAACCGGCAAAAGATGAGCAAGTTCGTAAAAGTTCAGAACATGTGAGTTGATCCAATGGAGGCAATGATATACCATGTTGAAGAGTTCGAATAGAGGGTCGCAACGCAAGAACAATCGAGTCAATCGGAGCTCTAGAACTCAAGATATGAAGAAAACAAGAAGTCGAGGATCGACCATGCCTGGCTCGTGTGACCACAAGCTTCGACTCGTGCACACATAGGCACGCACTCGTGCAGCAGGCCTCTGGTTCGTGTGATGAAGGCTTGCACGAGTGCTTGCACGATCCAGACTCATGTGTTCATAGGCTTGCACTCGTGTGATGCCCCGGACAGGCCCAATTTCGAGGGTTGTTTCGTCTTTTCGCGCGTTTAATGAAGGGCATTTTGGACCAAGCACTGTGGGCACTATAAATACCTCAAGGATCAGATACCCAAGTGATAATTAGATAATCATAATTCCAAGTTCTTAGATTAGTTTAGAGAGAGAATTAGGTAGTTACTTAGTGGCTTCTTAGTTAGATTCAATCTTCTTTCTTCCATAACTTTTGATCCGTCCGTCGGATTTTAGATCCGTTTATTCCTACATACTCGTAGTGATTAGAGCTTTATTCCTGCTGTTCAATTTTGTATTTTGAGCTTTGGATCAAGACTTAGGAAATTGGAGGTTTGTAACTTGTATTTCAATTCGTCCACTTATGGTAAGATTTCCTTTAATTCTCTTGTATTAGTTAATATTCATGATGTTTACATTGTTCATTGTTGATTTTCATTTCCAATTAGCCATGGGCTAATATCCTTGTTGCATGGTTGTATGAATACTATGGTGAATTTAGTCTCTTGTTTATCATATGCATGAATTAGTGATCTTGTTGGATTAGTTCTCTTATTAATGACTTGTATGAATGCTTGGGATGTTAAATTTGATTGTATGGCTTATATGTTTTCGCAATGAAATGAGAATTGAGCTATAAGAACTTTATGCATGCCAAGTGTTTGATATATTGCTTGTATGACCAATGAAAATTGCATATTAGCCTAAGACCTCTTAATTGGAGTGTTAGGAGTTGTAGAGAGATCTAGACACCTAATAGAGTCCTTACCTTGAGTTGTAGAGAGATCTAGACACTAGTTGGCTTGACTAGGACACCAAGAGACCTTTTGCATGCTAGGATGGATAGGATTCTAGAGGAACCATAGTAGGATTACTTCCATGTACACTTCACACTTGCTCACTTCTTTGAGGTGATAGTTAGGATTTACTATTCTTGCTTGATTAGTAGATAGAATCCTTGATGGTTTTCTTGCTTTCCTAGCTATTAGCCTTTTGTAGACATTCAATGCTTGCTTGATATCGCATCGTTTCCCTGTGTTTGATATTTAACTTGGTTAACTTGCCGCAACAACAACAACCATGTTCACTTGCGTGGAAATCATACATGATTTTGGCAAACAAATTCCTTAGCCAAAGATTTACCAATCCCTTTGACATTTTCCAAAATGCTGTAAGTCTTCTTATTAACTTCTTTGACTTCTCTTTCAATTCTACTTTCCCCTTTTTTGCCAACATCAATATGTGACAAAATGGTAGAAAGTTTGCTCGTCAATTCTGACTTCAGACTTTCATTGCTAGATATCAGCTTTGTCATCTCAGTCTTCATCTCTTGTACTTCAAACTTTAGATTGAATGAATCATCCTTCATGAGATTAATATCTGACTGTAGAGTTGTAACTTCTCTAGTTTTCTGAAGTATGTCTTGTCTAATCAATTCATTCTGCTTCAGTAAACTATCCACAACAGTTTTGAAATTCTTTTCAAGGAGTTTCTTTTCTTCTAATCCTCTTTCTTCAACCTTTTTGACCAAATCTTCCAAGCCTTTGCTCAATCTCTGAGATATAATTGTATCAGGAACCATTTTCACCTGTTTCATAATCTTAGCTTCAATTCCTTTGAATGAATCTTCAAGATCTTAGAGTTTTGAAACATCTTCTTTTGGAGTCATCTTAGGAATAATTTCACTGCCTTCTTCCTCAGATTTTGCTTCACTAATGACTAACACCTTTCCTCTCATTTGTTTCTGAGCTTTGGAGGGCACTAACTCTACAGCTGTAGAGTCTTTAGTAGTGGCCTTCCTCTTGCTAGGAGTTAAGACAAGATCTGTCTTTTCAGTAGAGAAATTAGCCATGTAATCATCAATATTTTCTCTTTCTAGGGCTGATAAATTCTGCAGGGGAGGTGTTCCTTGTTGATATATCTCTTCTATTGTGAACATTGTAGGTGGGGTTGGTTGAAGATACTTGCAATAGGATTAGACAAATCCTTTGCACTTTCATCAATCTCTCTGGATGTATCTTCTATTATTTGCTCATCAGCTTCAGCTTCTTGAGTAGGTGGAACTTTAACACTGATAATCTGAGCTTGAGCACCACCCATTGGTGCATCATCATCATTGCCTTTATTATCATCATTATCTGGCTTATCATTAGGCTCTTTGCAAGGTGATGCAACCTTTTCTGCCTCTTTTTTTTCTCCTTTTCAGAATCAGGCTGATCAAGAACCATTACATCAGTATTCTTAGTTGTATCTATAGCACTAGCTCCTGCAGATTCTAACAACATTACTCCTTCAGCCAAAGTAGTCAAACCTTCTGCTTCAACAACCTTCGTACTTCCTTCACCAATCCTTTGAGGAATATCCTCTTCACTCTCTGAACTAACTACCTCAAAGTTAGCCTCAAGAAATTTTGCATCTAGATCATTTTCAGATCTCATTGCAACTATTAATGCTTCAGCTGCAGATTTTGTAATTTTCTGCCTTTCAGGAACTTCAGCAACCATTTGCTTTCCTTTTCCTTTATTCTTTCTCAGTTTCTCAGCAAGAAACTCATCAATGAAGTGAGGCCTTAAAAGTTGATTCACATCTGTGCAGTTTGTCCAGTCAACAACCCACTGGAACAACACTTTCTCTTCAGCTGCTAAATTCTCAAGTTCTTCCCTTACAATATTCCATTCTTCAAATTTTTATCTTTCCTCTTCGAATCCATCAACTCTTTCTATTGAAAAAATAGGAAGTTGTTCAGTTTGTACTTCAGGAATTGCAGTAGTTTGAACTTCTTCATCAGGCTGTACATTTGTCAAGTCTACAGGTGTAGACTTGTCAACTTCTTCTTCTATAACTTTCTTTGAATGATATTTCTTTGCTCTTCTTTCTCTATCAATTTCATCTTCAGATTCACTAACTTCATCTACCAAAAGTAGTTTCCTTTTGACATCTTTCTTCTTCCTTTCATATTACTTCAAAGGACTTACAACTGTAGGCTTCTTACCATCAGCCTTGTTCTTCTTCCTCTTCTTTACCTTTGGAGCCATAGGAGCATCCACAGCTCCTCTCTTCAAGTTTGATTTCCCAATAATTCGATGAACTATAATAGGTTGTCCAACATGACCATTGAACAGGGAAAAACCTAACTCTTGCAAGATATAATTCAAAAACAATCCAAAACCTTTATTTTTACCAGTTTTCACAACATCATTTCCAATATTTCTAAGCAACAGTTCTCCAATATCAATTTTAACTTCCTTATCTATGGCTATCATAAGATTCCACATAAAGATAGTACCAGTATCATGACCTCCAGTTCTACATAAAAGACATTTATCTATAGCTTCATAAAGATAAATGTACTCAACTGCAAGGTCGTTCTTCTTAAATGTCCTCTTCCAATTCTCTGGAAATGACTTCTTTGCTGTGAACTTCCTCCAGTATCTTTTGTCTTCATCAGAGAAGTTGAGGTTGTCATGTGAATCTCCTCCATTTCTCAAATGTAAAGCTCTGCAAATATCTTCAGTTGTGATATTCACACTTCTTTCTTTCAACTTTTCTGAAAGTGTCTTCCTCTCAACATTTGCACCAGCATTCTTGTAGAACTCATGAACAATCTTATCATCATACGCTTTGGGAAAATGTGTAAGACAATAATGAATTCCTTGATTCATAATGTGTCTCACCACACTTTCCATTGCATCTGTAGGATGTTTCTTTTGTATTTCTTCAAAATCGAATAGGGCTCCAAAAATAACTTTCATTGCCATAATGTTTGGTCTAAGGAGATGAGGGATAGGTAGTGTTTCAGGGAGTTCGAATGTATAAAGTAGGATAGATAAAGGATGAAGTGTCCTTTAAATACCTTTCCTTACAGAGGTTCAAGACATTGAGGATAAATCTGTCCTTTTGATTTAAAATTTATGAGTTTTTAAATTTCAAACCAAACCTTATAATTAAGTTTGTCCAAAATATAACTCACAAAAAAATTTAAATCCATTTAAAATGTTACACAAATTCAAAAATTTTATTGACTAAAATGATGAATAAATCCAAAACGTCTGTCACTAAAGTTCTGACATTTCTGAATGTGTAGTGCTCCATTTAATTTCCAAAATTGTACAAAGTACTATAAATTCTCTAAGTTTGCAGTTGATTTGCATAGAATATGACAGTTCACATTTGTAAAGGGTCTGCAGTTTGATGCCAGGTCTACAACTGTAGAGTTAATAACTCTGCAGTTGAGTGAGTTTGCAGCTGCATGTTTCTTACTTAGTGATTTTTCAAGTTTCTAAGTTTATCTTTGCAATTTAGTGAAAATTTAAGCAAGATTCAAATCAGTATGAATCTTTGTCAATTTCACTTCCTTTCGTTCAACATGATCTTTTATGAATTGAAGCCTTACATCAATGTGTTTTGATCTAGAGTGTAATACTGGATTCTGTGTAATAGCAATAACACTTGTATTGTCACAGAATATAGTAGTTTCTCTTACATCAATCCCATAGTCTTGTAATTGATATTGCATCCATAAGATTTGAGCACAACAGCTTCCAGCAGCAATGTACTCAGCCTCAGCTGTAGAGAGAGTAATAGAATTTTGCTTCTTACTGTGCCATGTGTCACGCCCTAAATTTTCTATACATCTCATTACAGCAGAAGTCTTACTTTTAATTAATAATTTGGAAAATATCTTTTAGAACGTGAACTAACATGCTTGGAATAAAAAAATCATTTCTTTCTTTTAAAAACTTATGGGACTAAAATCAATTAATCTCTCAAGAATTAAACAACGAATCCTAAACATAAAATACATGCCTTCAAATGATAAAATCTTATTGATCATGCAATTTCACATAAATCAAATTCATAGATTATAAATTGAAACTCACAATTTCACAAACTCCTAGAGATTTCATACTTTCAGCATAATTTCAGCAGTACGTCATCGACGAAATAAATCATTCTAAAATACTTAAGCTACTAGAAAAATTCCACAAAAATTCATGTTGGTTACTGACTTCCTCTATTACTTATCTATGATTTTTACCGAATTTTATCCGTAACTGACTTTTATCAAAAATTCGCGAGATTCGGAAATCTCAACAAAGTGCCACATATTTTTCAAAAAATCATAACTAATTCGTTACAACTCCAAATCATGTGATTCAAGATGTGTTGGAAAGCTAATTAAAAACTGTAAGCGAATATCAAATTTAATTTACAAGATACTTTTAATCACGAAACCGTAAAATCCCTTAAAACATGATGGAAGACAGAAATACATCAAATACTACACATCATATTAATAATCTCATAACATTTCAATTAAAATATATATCTAACATGCATCCTAATTCACCTTTCATGACTCATCCATCAAACCAAATAGGCATAATATTCATTGAAAATATATCTTGCAATTAGTATCACTCCATGTATCAAATTAAATCATAAACATGCACTTCAACTCTTTAAGAAAATCAAGAAGTATCATAATCCTTAACATAAAATCTTGCAAAACTAATTAAACAAATAACTTGCAATTTCAATCAAACCAACAAATGACTCTCAAATTTGTCCAATAACTTTATACTTTTCATATCCCATCCACACACCTCCACCGCTCGCCATCACGCCCTTTACTCAACATAATCTGAAAAATGTAATTTTTGGTGAAAGGGGTGAGAAATTATAAATAACTCTCAGTGGAGACGTTAGTTCAAAATCTAAATATAATGGACATGCATACATGAAAACATCCGTGATTTTGTTGACACTACAAGAGTTTTCACCCTTTAGCATCTGTGATTCTGTTGATACTACAAGAGTTTTCACCCTTTAGTATCCGTGATTCTGTTGACACCACAAGGATTTTCACCCTTTGCAATCCGTGTTGGTACTAAAAGCACTCATTCTTCTTAGCATATAAACACATAAACACATCAACAAAACATTTAAAAATCGAACCATGAAATACCACTTTTCACCATGAATCCCGACCTTAATTTCTTTTGGAAAATAGATGTGCGTACGTCCGGCTTGCTAAACCTTGAATTGAAATCCTCTACTCTTCCTCAAAGATTGCTCTCGAAACTTACTATTTCTTTCTCTCTAAATTCTCGACACTCTCTCTCTCTCTCTCTAATATTTCGAAAACTATGATGAATGAAAAGGGGGTTTTTTATCCTCTATTTATAGGATGAAAAATAATCCTAGGCTAGGTTGAAAATCTTGACAAATCTAATCTTGGAGAAATCTTGGATTGAATCTTGAAAATAATATCTTAAGTCCTCAATAATAATATATCTTAATAACTCTAATCTTCTTAATATTAAAACCTCAAGTAAGTGTAGGAAAAAATCTAAAATAAATCTTGGGGAAATCTAATTATCTTCCAATATAATAAAAATACTAAAAACTCTAAATCCTTGATATATATCTCATGAAATATCTTTTCTTAAGGGCCTTAATTCGAAAATAATAGTACCATCCCAAATAATATATTAATCCTCTTCTTGATTCAAATCTTCATAAAATCTAATCCCAAAAGATTAATTCCTCAATTACTACTTTACCCTTAATGAAATAATATTCTTAATGGACTAAAACTTAAATACTAAATACCACAAAAATAATACTCCTATTTCTTAAAATATTAAAGTCCTAATCTAGAAGTCCAAAAGTAATACTAATCGGATCAACTAATACTAAGCAAGAAAAATAAAAGAAAACTTAAACTTAAGAACTTAACGGACTAAACTAGAAAACAATTAAATAAAGTCGGAAAAACTAATGTCTTGGACGCAAACTGAAAAGCTATGGGCTGGGTGTTACAACATGGCCAAAGTTAGTATCTCTAAGTCGTATCCCAAAAGTAATATTTGATATGGCAGTTCCTAAGATATGCACACTAACCCTTCAAAAAAATCCCAACAAAATATCTCACCTTCCTAATATTTCGGCCACATACGTCAGACTGCCTATTTTATTATTAATACCTACATAACAATCCAAATATATATTCAACAAACTTGAATGATTGCCTTGAGTCTCAATTATTCTAAAATCAATTTCAACAGCCACAAATGTATCTTCTCTTTGGGGGCGCTTGGTATAAAATTCCTCAATGGTAATGGGATTGGAGATATATATAGTAATTACAGTAGGTAATGAGATCAAAATACAGATTTTCCTCCTAAATAAGGTAATCATTACCCTCATTTGATTACCCCATCTTATCCTATAATCATCCTCATCAATCAGTCCCCCCCTACAACGATCAACAACTTTCTTTTTTGTATACTTATTCTAAAATTGGAGCACAACATTAATGATGTAACCACCATGAAAATAAACTCTTATTGAACATATGTAAGGGTAAAGAAGGAAAATAAAATTTCATTCCCATTACCATTGCGGAATTTGAAACAAGCGCCCCCTTAGTAGTTAATATATAAACTAATATAGTGCACCTTAAACAAAATCTTCCAACCATAATCTCCTCTTTAGCCTTATGGAAATTTCGGTCATTTGTACTCCTTCTAATTATTCTCCAAGAGATTCAAAATAATAGATATAAAAATATCCTCAAATCAAGAATTAAATATTATTGATATCCTAATAAATTAATATATAATAAAAATAATCCCAATAATAATCTCTTGATATTCATCTCCCAAAAATCTAAACATTGGATATTTTCCTGATCTATATCCTTTCATATAATCTAATCAAGATCTCAAAAGATTCATTCCTAATTTTCCTAACTCAATTTGAATTATAACACTTAATAACCAATCAAGTTAACTCCTCTTAATCCTTAAATTAAATACTTAATTGGATCATATCTTAATTTGGCTCTCTAACTTTTAATTCACATACTAAAGCCCAAAATTATCAAGAACTTAATCTTAATTCTCAAATACTCAAATCAACTTTACTAACTTAATCATCAGAAAATTAATACTTAAGGCTCGTGAAAAACTTAAAGAACTAAAGCACAATATTTAATCCTACGCGCAACTTAACTTTAAAACCTCAAATGAGACTTATAATCCATAACTTAAATCTATTTATGCTAGGCGTGACACCATGCCACCAATCTCTCACCTAGGAATTGACAGATCCCACTAGTACTCTTCCTATCATTCTTGCAGCCTGCAAAATCTGAGTCAGTGTAGCCAATGATTTCAATTCCTCCTTCTTTAGGATACCATAATCCTAGATTTTGTGTGGATTTTACATATTTGACGACTTTCTTTACAACATTCAAGTGTGATTCCTTAGGATTAACTTGGAATCTAGCACATACACCTACTGCAAACATGATATCAGGTCTGATAGCTGTAAGGTATCACAATGATCCAATTAATCTCCTTTATTTGGTCACATCAACACTTTTGCCATTCTCATCTTCGTCAAGACTCACAGAAGGTATCATAGGTATATTGGTAGGCATAGAGCTGTCCATTCCCAATATTTTGATAAGCTCTTGAGTATATTTAGCTTGATTGATGAAAATTCCATCTCTCATTTGCTTAACTTGTAATCCCAAAAAGAAATTCAGATTTCCCATCATGCTCATTTCAAACTTCTCAGTCATGAGCTTCGAGAACTTTCTGCATAAGTCTTCATTGGTTGAGCCAAAGATTATATCATCAACATATATTTGAACAAGCAATATGTCATTTCCATGTTGTAATCTGAATAAGGTCTTGTCAACTATACCCTTTTTGAATCCATTTTTGGTCAAATGATCACATAGGGTATCATACCATGCTCTTGGTGCTTGTTTAAGTCCATAAAGGGCTTTTCTAAGCTTATAAACTATGCCTTCAGCTATAGATTCCTCAACTCCTGGTGGTTGTTCAACATACATTTCCTCTGATAGTAAAGCATTAAGAAATGCACTCTTTACATCCATTTGATAGACTATAAAGTTCATTTGTGCAGCATAGACTAGAAATATTCCTATAGCTTCTAATCTTGCAACTGGGGCAAAGGATTCATCAAAATCTATGCCTTCAGATTGACAATAGACTTAAGCAACTAACCTTGCTTTATTTCTGGTTACAATTCCATCTTCATCAAGTTTATTCTTGAACACCCACCTAGTTCCAATCACTTTTTGATTCCTAGGTCGTGGAACAAGTTCCCATACTTGATTTCTTTCAAAACCATTCAATTCTTCTTGCATTGCAATAATCCAATTGACATCTTGCAGTGCTTCATGAATATATGTAGGTTTTGAAGATGAAAGGAATGTAGCAAACATTGTCTCATGAATTTGTTTTCTGGTTTTTACAGCATCTGATAGGTTTCCAATTACATGCTCAGAGGGGTGATCTTTTAACCGAATCAAATCTGATTCAGGTTCTAGTCTTTGATCATTGTTCTCTACAACTGTAGATTCACCTACTCCAGACTCATCAGGTCTTATTGCTGGTGTTTCTCATAGACTAGATCTTCAACATTCTCTATGGGAGGTAACTCAACTATCACAGTGCCAAAGCCTTTGTTGAAGCCTATTGTGCTTTAATTTAACCATGTTTAGATAATTTCTTATGATCTTACTTATCAATCAAAATCTCTTTTCATTCATTAATTTATTGTGTTTATGACACTCCAACAATCTATCTATGTATTTTAAATCTAATTAGTCTTTGACATGGTGTTCAGTTTTCAGTTTTTAGCTTGCCATGATTGAAACAAAATTGATAAGGAGTCGGTATCTATTGTATTGGTTGCTCACCACATTGATTTTCTTTTATCTTGATCAAATGTAATCAGTAATTTGTTGAATCCTTACCAAATTTAAAACCTTGATGGGGTCATAACTGATGTTGACACAATGTGATTACTTTTTTGCTTGAAGAAATCATAATTTAGAAAAGAATAACTATTTTGAAGGAGAAAGTGTGCCTGGACTAGAGTGAGTGTTTGCCCAAATGGTGTAACACGCAAGTGCACGTGATCGCTATCGTCGTGGCAAGATGACCTAGTTTATTTATCGAACTCAGGGAGATGGGAGATTGTAAGGTATGGTTGTTGTTCCATTTCAAGAACTCAAACAAAGCAATAAAAGTGGGATTAGTTCTATGTCTACTAGTTTGTCAAGAAAGTAAACTACCTATCACTTTTGTGCAAAGTGAGCAAGGGGAGAGTATATGAATTAGTGTACTATCCTATGTTTCACATGGTGTTGTATCACTTAATCATGCAATGAGTTATTGGAAAATCAATTAGGCAAAGCCTCTTCAACATGCTAAGGTTTCCCTAGATACACATTAAAGCTCCTATTGTTGTGCCTATTCACTAAGAATAATTCTCAGTATCTTAGGAATTTCATCAAACACCTAGCATGCATTGGCCTAATAGCAACAAGATTAAGGAAAAGAGCTCAATTCTCATATGTTGCACTTCCCTAATGGCCCTAACGATCAATTCAACTTGCCAAGCATTCATTCAATTCATCAATATAGAGAATTGATCATACAACATCTCATAGCATTCATAAGATCAACATTAACACCACATTACTCCATCGGAATCATACACTAATATAAAAGGGTATTAGGCCACAGCTAATTGGGAAAACAAATGAGCAATTAAACTAACTATCATCATCATAGCAATGAAATTGAAAAGAAATATTAAAGTCTTACCTATTACAAGAGAAATTGTAAAGATACTAATTACCTTGAAAATCTATCTAACAATCCGCCAATGGAAAATACAATTCGATCGGTCAAAATGTAGCTCTTGATGTAACTAGAATGCAAGAACAAGCGGATCGACGATTCGAATGATAGATCAAAAGTTATCGAAGAAATCGTATGAAGAAATCTAATGAACTCAACTAGTAACTACCTCTAACATCTCTCTAAACTAATCTAATGATCTAACTAATGAATAATGAAGAAGAAAATATGATCCTTGAGTATTTATAGTGCTCCCACAATGCTTGGTCCAATATGTCCTTCATTAAACTTTCGAAAAGACGAGAATACCCTAAATTTGGTGGAATCTGGACTCGCCGTTCGGACATCTTCACAGCCGCGCTCGGACGTAGTTCATGTGTAATGATCGAGCGCCTGCCCTCTTATGCTCGAGCGCAGCCGATTCGGGTGTACAAAGCATTTTCGCTCGGACGTAGAAGGTCCATGACTCGACCAGCCTTCTTCAGCCATTTGATCACAGTGTAAACTTGTGACATCCGATTTTGACTTTTTCATATTCAATCCCACGGCTCGTCTAGGCTTCCTGGGATCTTCAATTGAGTATAAGAAATATCTCCATGGGCTCAGATTCCATAATCTCCTTTCCAATAGTCGGGAATTCCTCATTTTTGCTCGTTTTCACCTATAAAGCACACTTTCTTGCCAATAAAGGGTCAATAGCACAATTCATAGCAAATTAGGTTCAAATATGAATATAATCTCATCAAAACCATGTAAAAATGGATGCTAAAAGATGCAATTATGACCCTAATCACACCCCCAAACTAGATTTTTCCTCGGCCTCGAGCAACGAAGCGATAAGATAGGGGAATAATTGTATCAATGAAGCATCAAGCACAAGTCAAATGCCATGGAAGTATCACTCAATATCAACCAAGTCTAGAATGCAATCTCATCTAAATTAACTTTAAACAATGAATCAATAAGCAAGATATCAATTCAATGAGTCAAGATCCTCACAAGATAAGTGTTTAGCTCCACCCTCAACTATATAAGTTCACTCAATCATCACACCACATACACATACTACCATAATCTTGGTTCAAGTCTACATTCTCCACCACTTGAAATGACAAATCATTCACACATCAATGAGGACTTTCATAAGGTTTTATTGTTGACTCTTTGGTAGGGAAGGTTTCATATGGATAAAAATGACTAAGTATGATTAGTAAAGCATAGAAGGAATCATGTAAATAATCATCCAAATCTTCATGCAATGTTGCACATGCTCTTTCAAAATCACACTTTCAAAGATCATTCTTCCCCTTTTGAAAAATTGTGATCATACTCACAACAAAAGTCCAATTTGACCATATTTTTGTATAAAGTCAACCTTTTTCACATGCTTTGCTAGCACTTGCCTTTGAACCTTCTTTTCACATCAATCCATGCATAGAATTTCTTGAATATCTTTCACTTAGGCCACCAAGTTCTTCATCATATCACCAATCTTCCTTCCTTCTTTTCACTCTACTAATCATAGGGACAAGAGAGTTCCAAAAAGGAAGGATGATGGCTTAAAGTGTGGTTAGCCAAAGGAAAGGTCTAAAGGCACAAAATAGTAACCAATGGATCATAATGTCAATGGTAGGCTCATATGGCAAAGTGGATCAATATAGATAAAAGAAATGCCTCAAATCATGTCATGCAAACTCATTATCTAGTGTAGTCTCGAACAAGACCCAAGCCAAGTTCTAGAGTATCATGCCCACGTATGGAACTCACATCAAAGAAAATATCATCCGTAAAAAATTGAACGGAGATCAAAAGCTCAAAACTCAATGGATAAGGTGATCATGACTCATATCATATCAAAAATGCTCAAATCATCAAAGTCTCAATCATCATAAAATCCATAGCAAACTAGACAAGACATGAATCAAGAGATAAGTCCACTACCTCAAACATATATTATCAACATCATCCACACAATCATAAACATATCTCATGCATCATAGCTCTCAACTAGCTACAATAAGGCAATCATAACTAGCAAAAACAAGTCATCAAATAAGCATATGGTCACAAGACATAAGAAAGCACTAAAAATCATCAAAAGCATAGCATTGCAATGAGATTTACGAAATGAAGACACCCCCCAAACTTTTTTAGACCAAGGGTCTAAGAAGTTTGGCCAAGAGTGAAGAAAAGATCATGCAATGCACCAAATCAAAGCACAATACTCGATACATCAATAAAATCCAAGATCATCATCATAACATACCAAATCAAACAATCCCAAAGCAAGCAAACAAATCAAAAACTCTAAGAATATCATTATAAACCCAAATCTCTAAACGAATCACTCAAAATACGGATAAGAAAGCAAGGTAAAGGGAGAGTAAATGTTACCCATCCTTATGAAGTTAGACCGAAGTATTCACTTCACGAAGGAGGATATCTCAGGTGAGTGAAGTGCTTCTCCCCAATGTGGCAATGCATCATCGCCCTTTGAGCCTCTAGGATCTCCTCAATGTTGGTGCCCATGGTCGTCATGTTTGATTGAATAGAGATTACATCTCTACTCATTGCAATAACACTGGAATTGAGAGTGTTATAGTTGGCATTCAAGGCGGTCATATCCAAGCGGAGAATGGAATAGTCTGACTGAAGAGCCGAAACATCGGTCCTAAGAGATGTAATCTCTTGACCCCAAGCATCATAAATCCTACCCCCTTCTGCTTGGGTACCAACTCTCTCATACTCCTCTTCTTCCTCAACTTGCTCCATCTCAATCTCTCTTCTTGCACTAGTCTCTCCTCTTGCTCTCTTCATCACCTTCTTCTTACCTTGATGAAATAGACGAGCAATGTCAAAGTGCAGTGGGCTGTCCAAGCTCCAATTCCATTCCTCCTTAATGGTGATAGCCTCATAATCCACAAGAGGGAATGGAAATTCGGTGGATGGCCTATGTGCTAGACAATGTGTCATCTTCCTCTTTGTAAGCATGTGAATATTCGTCAAATATCTCAAATCAAGGTAAGAGAAGTTCTTCCTATCCTCCTTTGGCTCCCAACCTAAACATCTAGCTAGGTGAGCTATCATTCCACCATAGGCACAATTCACCTTTGCATGTTGGTGAGCAAGATTCTCGAACAAGTATGTCGCAAAGTCTGCTTTTATGCACTTCGTCATCAAGAAAAGAATATACAGTTCCTCATTTCTCACTCCCCCAGTCTCATACCTAGCAAATATCGTGTTAGCTAAAACTTTGTGTGCATAGGTGAAGATGGGGTTGGCAATATTGGTTGCCATTGCATGTTGAGCGAGGAAGTCTTGATCCTTATCTCGTGAAATTGCTCTCCAAAACTCTTGTTCCCTTACAAACCGATCTTTATCGTAGAGGTTGGTCTTGGGAACCTCTTCTTCGCAACCAAAAGCTCAGTTAACTTCTTGAGTCGTCATGCAATAGGCTTTATTGTCAATTCGGAAGTAGATTCGAGTGGGCACTGCACATGCTTTCTTAACCTTCAAAGTACTAAGGAACTCAATGTTGAGCTTTGTGTAAGAGTTGTCTTGAACATGCAACAACCCACTCCATCCTATCTTGTTGAATAGATCCTCCACGTCCTCTCCAAATCTAAGGGACTCGGTCGTCTCCTTATGGAAGTATTTCGAGCTGTGGCACTCTATAGCAACAAACTTTTCAAATTTGTTGAAGTAATCAATATTGTCCTCAAAAGATAACCCCATAGATGACTGCTTGTGGTGGCAAACTTCAAAGCATTCTTGCTCTAAAACTTCATCATTCACAATTCGTGCTTTCTTGGTTCTTGAACTTGAAGCCTTAGCTTTTCCTTTGTTCGACATTTGGTAAAAAAAATGCAAGGTGTGAGCAAAAGGAGATACAAATGAACTTAAATATAATGTCTACAATCAAGCACTAAGCAAGCTAAGTAGAAATATTGGGCCACTATAAGAAACTTTGAATTACTCATGCAATTTCTAACTTCATGCTCATGCTTTTTTACAATTAAATCCCAATTAAGCATAATGGATAAATGAATCAAGAAATTAAATTCAACCCATAGCAAGTAAAGCTCATAACATCAAGCAATCAACATGACTTCATGATAGAAATTCAATTCTTGCACAAAAATAATCCAAAATTCGTAGCTAAGCCTAACCCAAAAATTCCAACTTCAATTGGCTCAGGAATTATCAATATAAACATACAATTGGGCTCCCAATGGATTACCCATGGACAATGTAGCTCATTTCCATCAAAAATTCCATAAAAACATGCATAGAATCAAAAACCCACATTTTAAGCTCAAGAACACTAAATAGGATTCCAAATTCTCACTAATTTCACCATGGAATTGATGTTAAAATACAAGAAATAGTAAGTAGGGAATTAGAGTAACATACCTTTGGTAGGATTTGAAGATTTGAAATGAAAAGATTGATTAGCAAGAAATTTCTCCTCCTTCTTCCCTGGGTTTCTTAAGAGAATGTGTGTGCAAGAGTGTGGTGAGAAGTGTGTGTTTGTGTGTGGAATGAGTGGGATATAGGTGTGAGCAATTATTGTGGTCAAAGAAAGAAAATGAGTCAAAGATGCTTACCTCGTGTGTCATGCTCGGTCCAGCCTGGACCGCCGCTCGATCGGCTTCAGACCGGCGCTCAGACGCTGGACAAGCCTTCTGGTCGAGCGCCAATTTTCCGCCTGAGTCGACCCAGTTTGCTCGACCGCCCGTGGACCGGCGCTCGGACGCCTGCTCTGAACCGCTCGATCGGACCCATTTTTCCACAATTTCGAATTTAATTTTTCTACACCACTTCAAACCATTATTAACCACCACAAACATCAACAATTATAATCCAATAGCCAATATGAAGAATGATCACCCCCCCCCCCCAAATTTTTCGGATTATAAATCCTAAAAGTTTGGAAGAAAATGATGAATATGGCAATAGCTAAGCAATTAATCACACATCCAAGTATAATCATGCACAACACTCTCAAATATAAATCCTACCAATTCAATATGAACTTCCCAATTTACTTGCAATTAAAAAAAAGTAAAATCATGAGAGAAAGAGAATAAGATCACCACAATAAGCAATAATGAGCATAGCACATCTCACTTTCTAATCCTTCAAGCAATTCAATCAAGGAAACAAAATTGTCTAAACTACAAATTTAACAAGTAAACAAAAACTTTTTAGATGTGTTGCCTCCCATCTAGCGCTTGGATTTAACGTCCCCTAGCCGGACGACACTAATGTTAGCTAAATGGCCAAGGATAATTGTCATCCTCCCCATCAAACTCTACTCTCAAAGCTTCGTAATCAAGGAAACAAGTAGGATTTCTACCCCATACACCCGCTTTCCTTGTCAATTTATACTTATAAGAACAAGCATATTTTTCTTCTCTTCTTCTCATAACTCCATTCCACCCCCATCTCCTACTATCAAAGATTTTCAAGAGAATTTTTAATTCAATCTTATCATTAATCCATTCAAGAGGTAAGATGAATTCACAATAAACAACATCATCACATATAGCACAAGCACTACTAGAAAATTGGACTTTGGTGACGCGCAAAAATGTCAATAAAATTAGTGTTTAGTGACACTTTTGCTTTAGTGACGCTTCAGCCAAGCGTCACCTGATTTGGCATTTCAATGGCCTATTTTTGTGATGCTTGAAAGCGTCATCATCCATGTTTTATGTGACGCATCTATGAGTCACCTTGACATTCATTAGTAACACTATTTGGTAACACTATTTAGGGTCACAATACTATATTCTATTGACAATTTTTGGCGTCACAAAAAGTATTTAACTACTTAAACTACCCCATTTTTTGTGATATTTACAAGCATCACGAAATAATTGAGTTGTAATATCATCTCATGTCATAATGGATAGTTTACGTATCACTTCTGAACGTCACTAAAGCATATAGATATATAAATAATATAACTATCTCGTATAGTGATACTTTTACGTATAATTATATTATTTAAAATAATACTTTTTATGTCTCGTAATATTAACAACAAATTTAACTATATGATCTTCTATACTTTTTCGTGTCCCCGTAATGTTATCAATCATTTATACCAATATATAAACATCTACTTATAAAAACAAAACCAAATATATTACAACAAAAAATATTAACATTCCTCTAGACATCTAAGAAGTAAAACCGCCAAGAGAATAATTTGTAATGAAACATCATGTTCAACCTAAATAAAAAATTCAAAACTATTTAGTTCAAAGATAAATTGTGCCTACACTATGCATGTTAAAAATCATTTTGCTCCACTTCTTTATATCTTGCGTCCTCCAGTTGAACCTATAATAATTAATAAAAATAAAAATAATTGATACTTGAAAATTACAAAGTAATCAAACAAATGGAAGGATAATAAAAAGAAACTAACCAAATGCTTGAGCAAAGGAATGTTATGTCCTATAGCATTCCCAACAACTTTATCACCTCCAAGTTTTTGAATTAATGGTTCCTCGTTATCAATTACCACAATGATCTTCACTTCACACCATTTAAGTCCAGATAATTCCTCATTTCCTTCAAGCTGGATATAAACTTTCAATGGTGCCTTTGCAACATTGCCTGGATCAAGAATGCCTTTCAAGAAAACTTGTCTCAATCTTTTAAAAAAATATTATTATATTCTAAATAATAAACAAACAGGCTTTACCAATATTTCCATATGAGGCTTGAAAAAGTTTAAGTTTTTTTAACTATGTGTTACTTTAATTAAGTTTAGGGTTGACTATATAACACTAAAACATGAATGAGGCATGACTATGCAAAAAAATTAAAATTAAATTTGAATATAATCAATACCAAAACTAATGTGAACAATGAAACTAAATGAGTGGAATATAACTAATGAAAGGTCAAACTTTCACTGGTTATCACCAAAACAAGAAACAAGACAAATATATTCCACGAATATTGCCTAAAAAGAATAAGTAAAATTTCTATTTTCATCACTTTTGCCCAAAAAAAAAAAAGATAAAAGAGTAATAGAAGTTATTCATAATATCATTATGATTGACCTCTTGCTATTTCTATGGGCTAAAACAATAGAAACGTTGTAGTGGTAGAGACTAACAACAAAATGTAAAGAAGCTGGAAAAACATCCAACAAAAACAAAGACTTCCCTAAAGAGTCGAAAATCTATTTTAATTTGAATTTGACCTCAGCAAAGCATTGTGTCTTGATGAACTTAAGCAAACTAGTTGATGCAATAACTTGAAAATAACATTGAAAAGTGAATCCAAATTACAATGAAAAATGATAATAAAAAAATTAGAGCAATAAAGTACCTTTGAGAGAAATTGAGAATGAGGAAGAAACCACGACTTTCACCAACAATAGTGAAACTGTAAGGCCAAGGAAATATTAATTCAAGAAATATGAGAACATAAGGAGTAAGAATTCAAATAGAAATGTAGACAAACAAGAAAAAGAATAATAATAGTAATAATACATACCACCGCAAGTACAACCTTGTGCCTCCTGTGACTATGGGGACACATCCTCTACTAAGAACTTCTTCTATTTTCTGTCTTGCATCCTCGTAAAATTGTCCAACAGAATAATCTGAGTGTCAAAAACTATCCTTTATAAGATACAAAAGAAGTTTGAATGAACAAAAATTATTATTCAAGCCCATTGACGATATCTCGCAAGGATTTCCTAATTTTATTATCGTTTAAGTAAACATAAATTATATGGGGTACAAAAATCAAAAACAAGTTTTAGTTTCCAAGTTACAAGAACCTTCAACACAACTAAGGAAACCTGCAATTAGTATTATTATTATAAATAGAACCACTAGAAATGCAAGAATAATATTTTAATCTTCACCCATGATTTATGAAGAGATAAAACTTAAATTGAGAAGAAGGTGACAAGTACCGTAGACTCCCCAAACAAACCCTAGAATGAAGATGAAAGTTGTAAATTTTACAAGAGAAACATAGATGCAATTCTAAAGATAGTGAATGCTATAAATGTCAAAGACTCAAAGGTGACAGCAAACTAGCACAAACCCTAGAATGAAGATGAAAGTTGTAAATTTTACAAGAGAAACATAGATGCAATTCTAAAGATAGTGAATGCTATAAATGTCAAAGACTCAAAGGTGACAGCAAACTAGCACATGAAGGGCGTCCATAGAGCTTACGCATTTCTATGTAACCGTGAACTATATTTAGACTGAAAAGGAAATAAGCAATTTTGGAAAAACATAAATAAAATACAGGCAGGTTTCACCAGCGTTACTATTGACCATAAAACATAGAGCAATGAAGCAATGCAAGGAAGATGCAGTTGAGAGGAAAGTCACAAAAAATCCATAACTATGATACTGAATCAAAATCATACCTCTATCAAATACCTTAAAGGCTTGAAGTGGTCATCAACATTAAATCCACAAAATTGTTGAAACAAGATAAAATAAATTAAAAATGAGATTAACAATCAATTCTTCAAATCACTAGAAAATTAAATTTGGAGCGACAAATCTATTGATGAATTGAATTCACTAATCGAATTGATAAATCAAGATCTGAACCAAGGTTTTGTCTGCTCCTCATGATTTAATAATTCTCGGTAAGGTGAGAGAAAAACTACCACAATCAAATTAAGTATCTAGGGTCAAGAACTGATTAATAGCGGGGCAAGATTAAGGAAAAACTTCTCAAGGCATGGGATTGAAAATTGGAGTAAGTATATGTGATTTACATAAATAAATAAAATAAAATAATTGCATATATATGGATTGAATTAAATGGACATCATGATATATCTTATGAGAATAAGAGGTGTCAATTATAAATTATATTGTCAAACTAAAAAAAATATTAAAGTGAAATGGTGTCCAAGAACTGAAAAGTTCAAACTTAAGTAACTCACCTAGACGCATGCATCAAAGAACTACTCCAACAGCCAATGGCAATTACAGCAGCTGCAATATGTAATCTTCAAAGTTTGAACTGTCAACATCTTCATTGCTAACAAACCTAATTAAAATAAGATTAAACATGTATTAAATTGTGTAGTTTGGTCATCCTATGAATACAAGTTCCAAGTTCATACCTGATACTAGTAAAATGAAAATAGATATATCTTAACATGATCTAAAAAAAAAAATTCTAATTGATTTGATAATACAATAGTAGACATAAATAATTGATTAATCTAAACAAACTAGTTATTGGCTCGTAACATAACTCGATGACTCCTTTCAACAGAAAACCCCTGCTAGCCTAAGATAGTACAAAAGTCTGCATCTTAATAAGTCAAGCTGACTGTGTTAACCGAGTTCTTATTACCATACATCGGGGTAGTACTCTCCCATGATTGGTCTCTATCATAAAGATTTGACTGAAACAACTAGAGAAAAAAATAGACTCAGTTCATTAGAAGTGAGAAAAGGACCGCAACTACAAAAATGATACAAGCTCCACATACCTGAATCTTGCAACCCAATCTCATCTGCAAGTTTTAAATTTTTTCTCCACTCTTCCCAATAATCAGCCCATAGAGAACCAAAAAACTCATGATATACAATAATATAATAAATGAGAGTGTGTACAAAGAGTACAAAAGAGGTGTGGATAAAAGAAAAAATCGGGACAAATGGATGGGGAGGGCCGAATAGGTACCTCAACTAAGCTAGAGCAAGGCTACCAACTCTCCTACCATAGATCTTCTCAAACAAAGAAGAACACTTAAAATTAAGAAAAAAAAAATTAAGCAATACACAATTATAACCATAATTGGTGTAAAATGTAAGCATCTGTAACAAAGGAGAAATGAAATCTTAATGCTAAAATAAATCAAAAACCTAATAACAAAAGGAATTTCATCTATAGTAACTGTTCTTGAAGGAAAAAAAATTTAAGATCATAGAAACCTTATAGCATTTCGGAAGAGCCAACTCATAACTTTTTTAAATCTCAGAATGTGAACTTTCCAGCAAGTGCTTGATGAGGAAAAAACCATCTCCATCAAATCAACAATTGTGTTATACTTTTCAATAATAGACTTGATTTGCCGTCTTTATTTCTCTAAAAGTGTGTTATTAAGCATGGAAAATTTTCAATACAGGAAACTCACATCTAAGTTACATTTTTTTAAGTAATTGAAATTAGAATACCTAACCATAACAACACACCAACGAGGACAAATCACAAATTTTTAGCGCCATAGAGGACCGATTATCAGAGCCGCAACTAATCGATTCACACAGCCCATATGAGAAGAAGAAGAAGAACTATACGAATTAATCAAGGATGAATCAATTTTGAAAAAAAGAATATAGTACCCAGATGAAGGGACAAACAATCCGTCTGACTTAGAACAGAGTATTATGCAACAAAATCCAAATCCAACAAGAAATCGAATTATAAAACGCAAAAGAATAACCTTAATTCAAAATCGCCACAAACAAAGTATTTCTAACGAAATTCATTGAGCAGAAATTACCATATGTAAAGGAAAACTAATATTAACGAATACAAAAATAAATAATATGAATTGCGTGAAGGAAAATCATCAAATCACCTTGTAATTTTTGTCGGAGGATCAATTTACCGAGTCGTGGTTGATCGATTCACTCAGCCCTCAACGAGGAAAAGAGTCCCAATTAGGGCGCAGAGAAGAGGATAGGGGAAGTAGGCGGAATTCGGCGCTATAAGATAAATTAAGTCTGCGTTCAATATCTATTACTCCCTCTGTCCCAAGATAAATTTCACACTTTCCTTATATGGACGTCCCAACTCTTTCTTCACACCCCAAAAAAGAAAACAACTCACACTCACAAAAGTCAATAAAGTACGTTTTTTTATATTTTATTATTTAACTTTACACTCACATACTTCACTTTTTCTTAATATGCGTGAAAGTCCACCTATGAAGAAAATGTTGGGACGGAGGGAGTACTATATAAAAGAGGAAATACGCCCAAATTGGCCAGTTTCCCTCCGGTACCCGGTTTCATTTGCCCTTACGTGTTTAAGAAATCAGATACGTGTCATTTTTTCCTCAATCTATATTTCCTTTTATGTTTAATATTTTCGACTTTTCCATTTCCTCCTGTTCCTACTCTGATAGCAAATTATACTTCAAACCACAGTCTCCCCTCCTTCACTCTACTCATTCGCTGCCGTCTGCCAGTGTCTTATCTCTCTTTGTATAAATTGAATTCAACATCTTCTCAGCACAGCGCCGACGCAATCTGTCCGTCTTCCTCTCAGTACAGTGCTGAAGAAAGAAAATCAGGGTCAACATCTTTTTCGCCAGGTAATTGATAACATAAAATTTCCTTTTAATTCGTTCATGGTTTACATCAAGATATTTATATTTTAGTTATTGAATATTGCTTGTGCTCACATTTCGCTACGCATTTAAATATTTGGAGTAATTTTGTTGAAGGAATTACCCTAAAATCCTCAGATTTAGGTATTTCATAGACAACGCACCCTACATGTTTGGTGAAATGCCCCACTCAAATTACATTTCATCTTTCCAAGCATTTCTCTATTTTTATGTAGTTTCTACGTTATGTTCTCATCACTTATCCTTTTCTGTGGTGTTTGAATCAGGAATTCGCGCAATTTTCAATTCATTCGGGAAAAACCAGGTGCAGGTATGCCATTCTTTGGTATTTGTTTATTATATAAATATCTAATATATTTCTATTTAAACTAATTAACATTTTCACATAAACTCACTTGTAAAACACTAGAAATATGTTATTATCTCTATAGATTTTGTAGAACTATTTTCTTTGTATCACACGTTTACGTATATATGATGATGATGATAAGCATTTCATTTACAACTACCATTTCTGGTGGTACACATGTTTTTCCCTTTTTTGATGACAATGCAATGAAAACTTTCATGTATTAAATGTTATATTTGTATATTTGTTTCTATTAATTGCAATAGCATTGTGGATAATTATATTGTGGGGGGTCTTTGAGAATCTCTGTGTTTGTTATGGGTCACAAAATGATATTGTAACCATTTATGCTAAATAGTGAAAAGTATCATACAGTAATTTCTGTAGATACAAAATATATTTAATAATCGGTAATTTTATTATAAATAACACTAATGAAATGAAAATACAAACAGAGTATGTTGATTAATTTTTTATAAATTATACCATAGAAGAATGATATAAATATATATTAATGACGTATGCAAAATTGTATATGTAAATATTTTTATTAGTTACAACTTACATGTAGATATCTGCAGTATTCTTGGAATCATATTCTTGAAATAATTTTATTCGGTTTATAAAATTTACTATATAAAAGAGGAAATACGCCCAAAGTGGCCAGTTTCCCTCCGGTACCCGGTTTCATCTGCCTGTACGTGTTTAAGAAATCAGATACGTGTCATTTTTTCCTCAATCTATATTTCCTTTTATGTTTAATATTTTTGACTTTTCCATTTCCTCCGGTTCCTACTCTGATAGCAAATTATACTTCAAACTACAGTCTCACCTCCTTCACTCTACTCATTCACTGCCGCCTGCCAGTGTCTTATCTCTCTTTGTATAAATTGAATTCAACATCTTCTCAGTACAGCGCCGATGCAATCTGTCCGTCTTCCTCTCAGTACAGTGCTGAAGAAAGAAAATCAGGGTCAACATCTTTTTCGCCAGGTAATTGATAGCATAAAATTTCCTTTTAATTCGTTCATGGTTTACATCAAGATATTTATATTTTAGTTATTGAATATTGCTTGTGCTCACATTTCGCTACGTATTTAAATATTTGGAGTAATTTTGTTGAAGGAATTACCCTAAAATCCTTGGATTTAGGTATTTCATAGACAACGCACCCTACATGTTCGGTGAAATGCCCCACTCAAATTACATTTCATGTTTTCAAGCATTTCTCTATTTTTATGTAGTTTTTATGTTATGTTCTGATCACTTATCCTTTTCCGTGGTGTTTGAATCAGGAATTCGCGCAATTTTCAATTCATTCGGGAAAAACGAGGTGCAGGTATGCCATTCTTTGGTATTTGTTTATTATATAAATATCTTATATCTTTCTATTTAAACTAATTAACATTTTCACATAAACTCACTTGTAAAACACTAGAAATATGTTGTTATCTCTATAGATTTTGAAGAACTATTTTCTTTGTATCACACATTTACGTATATATGATGATGATGATAAGCATTTCATTTACAACTACCATTTCTGGTGGTACACATGTTTTTCCCTTTTTTTGATGACAATGCAATGAAAACTTTCAAGTATTAAATGTTATATTTGTATATTTGTTTCTATTAATTGCAATAGCATTGTGGATAATTATATTGTTGGGGGTCTTTGAGAATCTCTGTGTTTGTTATGGGTCACAAAATGATATTGTAACCATTTATGCTAAATAGTGAATAGTTTCATACAGTAATTTCTGTAGATACAAAATATATTTAATAATCGGTAATTTTATTATAAATAACACTAATGAAATGAAAATACAAACAGAGCATGTAGATTAATTTTTTATAAATTATACCATAGAAGAATGATATAAATATATAAATCACGTAAGCAAAATTGTATATGTAAATATTTTTATTAGTTACAACTTACATGTAGATATCTGCAGTATTCTTGGAATCATATTCCTGAAATAATATTCATTCGGTTTATAAAATTTAATGCAAACCATTGGTGATGGTATTTTCTTGCACCAAATTTTGTTCTGAAGCCTGGTAGTAAGAATATATTATAACGACAATTAGGCTGAATAATATGTTTTAATAATTGTTGGACATGTTTGAAAATGTTTTATCTTTAATGAACTCATCAAGAGCGCTTGTTTCGAGTTTCCCAATAAGAGTGGAAATGCTTCCACATATATTGATTGAATGATTATCTCTATGATTGTTATATAAAAACATGCAATACATGTTTGTCATTACCAAATTGTAGTTTGGCATCTGCTGCTCCAGTTGTACCTGAAGCATCAACGTTAATTGGATATAATTAATCTTGTTGTATGGTACTGAATTTCAGATGTGCAGATGGGCCGTAGTTCTAGAATTATGTTTAGCATCTATCCCGAGTATTTACTGTCTGGATTAACTGGTGTATGCAATCTTTATTTTCAGAAAAGGTTGAATGACTTCCTTTGTAGCTAGGATCAAAGATTGATTTTCTAACAAATCATTTAATGGAAGTTTGTTAGTGGAACTACAGATTTTAGATGATAATTTGCACTTAAGCTACGCTGATATGCATTGCAAGTCAAAGCTGATTCGCAACTCCGAGTAGTAGAAAAAAATTCCATCAAAGGAATTCCACTGACAGGGTGTGAATAATTATTTTTTGTTTTTAACTATAAATTCTTATATTGTGACATTTAGTGTTTATATGAATATTAAAAGCACTGGTAATATGTTTTTTGTTAGTCTGGGCTGATCACCTCAAGTATTGAGGTGTGCCCAAACTAGTAATTTAATTAAAAAGCGTCACATAATATCGTTATGTGCAAACTTTGTGATGCTTAATTAAAAGTATCACTAAAATAGCGTCACCATAAGGAGTATTTTTTAGTAGTGAAGTAGAAGAGTTTAAGGGTTTAGAAATACTTATTTCATTTATAGGCCCCTCTTCCACTTCGTTTTGTTGTTCTTTTTCCATGAAATTCATGTCCATGAGTGGACATTCATCTTCCTCTTCTTGATCATCTTCCTCTTAATCTCTTGAATCATCTCTTCCTTTCTCCTCCACTTCTATTTCACAAATCCCATTAACTTGTTGGGTCAAGTGCTCCAATTTGAGCTCTAACCTCTTGATTTGATCTCTTTGAGATTTGAGAATTTCTTTAAACTTTTTGTTTGTCTCCTCAAAGTGCCTTTCATCCTCTCTTTATTGAATTTCTTCGAGTTTATTGAGGATGAATACTAGAGTATCATCAATATTGCTTTGAGGAGCTTCTTCATGAGGGAAAGGCATAGGAGATGGTAAAGGGTAGGCATATGGATCCTTATAAGAGTAAGAATTGTTAGGAACCATAAAAGAAGTTTGTATCAAGACTCATACAAGATAGCAACAAAATCTAGCTGTCTCCCCGGCAACGTCGCCAAAAACTTGTCTGCCCAAATGGTGTAACCCCAAGTGCACGTGATCGTTATCGTCGTGGCAAGATGACCAAGTTTATTTATCAAACTCAGGGAGATGGGAGATTGTAAGGTATGGTTGTTGTTCAATTTCGAAAACTCAAACAAAGCAATAAAAGTGGGATTGGTTCTATCTCTACTAGCTTGTCAAGAAAGTAAACTACCTATCACTTCTGTGCAAAGTGAGCAACTGGAGAGTATATGCATTAGTGTACTATCCTATGTTTCACATGGTGTTGTATCACTTAATCATGCAATGAGTTATTGGATAATCAATTAGGCAAAGCCTCTTCAGCATGCTAAGGTTTCCCTAGATACACATTAAATCTCCTATCGTTGTGTCTATTCACTAAGAATAATTCTCATTATCTTAGGAATTTCATCAAACACCTAGCATGCATTGGCCTAATAGCAACAAGATTAAGGAAAAGAGCTCAATTCTCATATGTTGCACTTCTCTAATGGCCCTAATGATCAATTCAACATGTCAAGCAGTCATTCAATTCATCAATATAGAGAATTGATCATACAACATCTCATAGCATTCATAAGATCAACATTAACACCACATTACTCCGTAGGAATCATACACTAATACAGAAGGGTATTATCCCACGGCTAATTGGGAAAACAAATGAGCAATTAAACTAACTATCATCATCATAGCAATGAAATTAAAAAGAAATAGTAAAGTCTTACCTATTACAAGAGAAATTGTAAGATACTAATTACCTTGAAAATCTATCTAACAATCCGCCAATGGAAAATGCAATTCGATTGGTCAAAATGTAGCTCTTGATGTAATTAGAATGCAGGAATAAACGGATCGACGATCCAAACGGTAGATCAAAAGTAATCAAATAAATCGTAGGAAGAAATCTAATGAACCCAACTAGTAACTACCTCTAACTTCTCTCTAAACTAATCTAATGATCTAACAAATGAATAATGAAGAAGAAAATCTGATCCTTGAGTATTTATAATGCCCACAATGCTTGGTCCAATATGCCCTTCATTAAACGCGCGAAAAGACGAGATTACCCTCAATTAGGTGGAATCCGACTCACCGCTCGGACATCTTTACAGCCGCGCTCGGATGTGGTTCATGGGTAATGATCGAGCGCCTGCTCTCTTCTACTCGAGCGCAGCCGATTCGGGTGTACAGAGCATTTTCGCTCAGACGTAGAAGGCCCATGGCTCGACCAGCCTTCTTCAGCCGCTCGATCACAGTGTAAACTTGTGCCGTCCAATTTCGATTTTTTCATATTCAATCCCACGGCTCGTCTAGGATTCCTAGGGTCTTCAATTGAGTATAAGAAACATCTCCATGGGCTCGGATTCCATCATCTCCTTTCCAATAGTCGGGAATTCCTCGTTTTTGCTCGTTTTCACCTATAAAGCACACTTTCTTGCCAACAAAGGGTCAATAGCACAATTCATTGCAAATTAGGGTCAAATATGAATATAATCTCATCAAAACCATGTAGAAATGGATGCTAAAAGATGCAATTATGACCCTAATCAGTAAGTGAACATTTAATAATCAAGATGACTAGTATGTTGTCCAACAGAATGATAGCCGAAGTGCAGATGTTGTGTGTTTGATAGCTATTGGTGATTATCACAATCAAGAAATCATTCTAATTAACATGCCTTTTATTTATGCTTCAATTGGTATATGTTTGCTTCAATTGGTATATGTTAGCTGGCAGTTAAATGAATAATAATAACATGACGAAATGCAAGATCACAGCTAGCAATAAACTGTCAGTTAATTCCCGGGAAAATTATTTTTTAGTACATTATCGCATGGGTATTGGTTAAATTAGGATTGTATTTTTACAAATTCGTAAAATTAAGACATTATCTTTATAAATTTACAAAATTGGGATATTATATTTACAAACTTGCTAAACTATAACACTATCTTTTATGTTTGATAAATTTAGGCTAAATTTATAAAATTCGATCCAAATAAAGCAACATTTATTTAACTAAACAAGTAAAATTTGGCATAAATTTGTTAAGGGTCACTTACACATAGGGACTTTTTTAAATGTGGAAAAACAAAGAAAGATAGCTAATTTATGTCATTACAACGAGGGCCAAAAACATGTACAATTGTACTATTGAGCCTACGTGTGAATAAATGAGTGTACTGTAGTAGATATAATTGTACCACGGCTGATAGATGTGCATTTAATGCACTGACCAAAGGTACAAGTGATGTGATGTGTTATAATGTTCACGTCACATCGTGTACTGTACCCATCACATATCATAATTACGTTGGTTTATCTGCAGTGATAATAATTCTGGTGATGTGTGCTATTGAATATGTATAGGTACTAGTGAACTAATTATTGTACTATTGTTTTTGTACCACAATGATTCGTATTGTACTATAGTATTGATTATTGTACTAAGCTTTTTGTAGTGTTGGTCTCTTTTCCAGCAAAACCCATTTATACTACTGAATTTCTAGATTCCACATGACATAAAGAAATGATGAAAATAATAGAAGAATGCTTTTTTTTTTCTCACACGTTCTCTCCCATCCTCGATTGGAGCAGATGAAAAAATGCTCCATTATCATCACTTGCCGGAGAGAGAACCGGCCACCATCATAATTCCTCCATCGCCAGAAAATCTTTTCTCCTCGTCTTCGCGTGAAACTTCAATTCCGACAGTAATGGGGAACTCAAATCCTACTGCATATTACTTCTACAGTAATGGTGGAACCCAAATCCCTTGTCAAAGATTTTTTAGCAAATCTTCAAGAAGCAAAACGAAAACAAAATCCACTGTGATAATTAATCGAACAGCTTCTGTGCAACCTCAAAACCCAAAATTTTTTTGTTAACGACGGAGTAACCACAACCAATGATAAGCATATAATTCACTTTTTCTAAACTTGCAGTAAAGAGGGTGTTTGTATAAAATTATTTTAATCATCTTATAAGAAGTTATTTTAAGAACTTATAAAATGTTATTTTTAAGTAACTTATAAGACGTTAAATTGTTTGATTAATACAATTTATAAATTCTTTGGTAATTTATCACAACTCTTTTAAAAATTTAATTTCAATATAAAATAAAATTTTATTCATTTATTATATTAAAATAGAAGCGGGGGAGTAGTGACAAGTCCAAGGTTGGGTGGGTTGAGGTCTTATTTAAGATTCTATAAACTGTCAAATATTTTTTATTTTACTAATTATTTTGTGAGAGCTTATAAATTTTTAATTAAACAACTGATAAATTGTTTTAAAAAACTTATAAATCAGTCAAGCACCCTCTAAATTTCTTTGTATTTATCAACTGATGTGATATATTTGTAAAGTTAGTTTTTTTGTAGTGATTTGTTTCACAACAAAAAAAATATTTCTCCAGCTAAGATGCACTTCTAAAAGAGGAAAATTTGTTTATAACTGAAAATGTCTAACTGCACGTAGCACCGCGTTCTTGAACTTACATGTCAGTAGAGCTGTCAAAAAGGGCCGGTGGGACGGGGCGAGGCGGACTGAAAATATAGCGGGCCTCAAAAACTCAAGCCCAACCCATATAATGGCGGGTTGCGGGCTTTGGCGGGCTATCCCAATTTTTTGTAAATATAAATAATTATGAAAATATACCTTCAACTAAATTCATTAAACAAAATCACGTAATTAATTTATAATTAAGATCTCACCACGAGAGTCACAAGTCGCATAAAGTAAAGTTCGTCAAATATAATAAAAATCTCATTTTATAAAATAAAATTCACAAAATAATTTAATAACTTGAAGATATAAACTTATCACAAACCACAAAATCTCTCAAAATTCATCAATCATTACATTATTAAAATCATCTTAGCAGCGGCGATTGACTACGTCGGAGCCAGAAGACTGCGTAAAGTGACACCGTTATTAACTACCATGTGGTTTGAAGCTTAGCTACTAGGTTTGTTGTTTTTCTTTTGGTGAGATGGCAATGAAGATTTATTATTTTGTTGAAAATGAATTAAGAAAATAAATAATAAAAATTATAAATTTAAGAATTAATTAAAAAAATTATAAATAATACATGTATTAATGTATATACGCACATATATATTATACATATATAGTAAATAAAAACTGGCGGGCTAGCCCGCCCCAGCCCGCGGCTTACCCCGCCTAACCCGCGACCCAAATGGGCTGACCTATCTAGGCCCGCTTTAATACGGGCTTAAAAATACTTGGCCCAACCCGCATTTTAATATGGAAGGTCGGGCTGGCCCAACGGACTCAACCGATTTTGACAGGTCTACATGTAAATCTGTTATATTAATTTAAGAATGAGTTAGAGTGAGATATTGTAAAAGAAATTCAATATAATTTAAGCCTCAAAATAAATCCACTAAGGGCCCATTTGGTAGGTCTCATGAGAAAAGAGACCAAGATAGAGATCTTGATATGTTATAAGGATGAAAATATTTAATAATGTTTGATAGTGTTTAATAAAAAGCATTTGATAATAATATGGTCGTTTGGTAGAAGATGATAATTGCTCCCCAATTTCACAGAAGGAGAAGACATTGTTGCTGCTTAAAATCGGCGGCAGCCTGATAATTGCATAAATTTGGCGGCGGCCTGAATCACCATCGGCGATTCAAATACGTCAGATTTAAGTTTTCCTCCACGTTGTACTTCTTTTGTCTACCCGTCTTCTTTTTCCCCGCCGTCAAATCGTCATTTCCACCACCACCACCACGACCTACACCTGCTCCACCACTCACGGCAGAGGCCAATCGCTCAAGTCCGCGAATAAAAAGAAGCCATGTTCGTACCACCATGTTCAATCACCATCGGAATTGAAGTTCGTCAAAGCAACAGCTATTCAAGGCCATTAACACCACTACTCAATAATCGAAACCAGTCAACACTAAAAATTGCCACCAATTGAAGAAGACGTGCGATGAACGATGGCGGCTGAGCGGTTGATGGTGGACGACGGACGTTGTATGCGAGGTTGCGACTCTGGGCGGCGAACTTCAGACCGGAGAGGGTGGTTTCGACACGTTTCCAGCAAATTCAGATTCTAACGAGGAACAGGGGCAGTCTTCTTTGGCGGCAGAGGATTGTAGTAGCGCGTGGACGTGGCTTGAGAACAAAGACAGATGTACGATTGTCGGTTAATGGCGATTCTGGTGGAGAGGCCCCAAAACTCGCAACCAATCTTGTGACCTAGACAACAAATTGGGGGAAGGGTCCGATTTCTTTTAGATGTCAAGATAAATATTTCTGACCGTTCTTTATCTCGGTCAGTTGTGATAATTTTTCAGTTTTATCAAACACCATAAAAAACTCTTTTCTTGATGTTTTCACCCTTACCAAACGGGTCCTAAGTTGAATATATATATCACACATGGCGAGAATCAAATTAACCATATATAAGTGAATTTTGCATGTAACAGTAATATTTCTATACTAATTCATTTTTAAAATTTCTCTCTATATCGAGATTTGTAAATACTTCTTTTCAACCTTTAAAAAAATTTAAAATTAGCTCAATTGCATTTTTCATCATTTTTGTTTTCAATGCTAGCTAGGCTAGTGCTGAAATAGATTTGTGATATTTAATTGCAATCATTTTATAAATCTAAATTTCAATTCCAAAAATCTAATAAAAAATTAGGAAAAACTACAACTAAAGACAATTTTTAAAGTCTAATTCCATTGTAGACCACTTTTTATTAACAATTACAAAGGAAGTAAAACTAGAGTTAATGAAAATTATTTGTGAATTTATTATAATATTAAAATGGTTATTATTAATGGATTTGGAAATTTAAAAAGTTAAATAGACCATTCTCTCTATGTCTCTCTCTCTCTCACAATATCTCACAGTCGGTTAATTTTTGACCAAATTGTAGGTCTTTGTCGAAGTTCGATTATCAGATATATACTGGAATTTTAATCGTCTCCTACAGAGCTTTAATTTGGTACCGATATTGGGGGGTTATCCTTTGGTGTTGTGGTGATGGAGTTTGGAGGCGAGACGATTTTGAAATAGGCGGCGTCAGATTTATTTAGCTTTCGGCGATGACAAGCTTCGAATGGTTGATCGATGAGGGGTGGTAGATTTCGATTTTAGTGGACTCAAGGTCTGCCACTTTGACACGAGTTTTACAACACTTACTTCCCAAGTGTAAGAAGTTCGTGCAATATAGGTAAGTGCCCGGTTAAATATCAATCCACAGGATTAGTGGCTAGTGTAGCCTTTGAACTATATGTCGGTGCTTGATTGTAGTGCAAATCATCTTATTCCCAATTATCTAATTGTAAAAATTAAAATAGCAACAATTAACTAGAACAAAGAAATTAAACTAGAACTAAGAAAATCACTAAATAAGACACTAAAATAGCAAGCAAGTAAACAAATCAACGAAGATAACAAATATGAGAAAAATATGTTCGGGTGTTCTTCATTATGGGGTAATCAATTAATGTTTCGACAAGTTCATTTATCTTTTTTGTCGATCAAAGATAGGAGCAATCACAATTAATACACATTAAACAGTACATGATAAGCCTAGGATTAACGCGTCAATTAAGCATATAGATTGTTATAGGAATAGTTTACCATTTTCCACCCGGGTAATCACACGAGTCTAAGAAAAATCCTAGCATGTTTTTCCACTCGTATACTAAGGTACCCCACATTTTGTCCCCTCACTAATTACATAAATATTAATTTAAGCAACTAATGTAGATTAATGGATTTTCTAATGAAAATTACACAACTCTCGTTGCGATAATCCAATATTAACTCAAATTACAAAATCTAACTCAGACTCATATGAAATAAACGTGCCTATCCAACTCTCGTTGCAATAAACAATTTACACATATGAATTAAGAAAAAGCCCAACAAGCAATTAATAAAACAAACCCCACTAAACTAATCATTCAACTTTCAATTGGAATAAACTCACAAAATTAATCCACTAATCAATTACCCACATAATTCCAAACAACTAAACACTAAAAACCTAGCCAATAATTATCTCAAATAAACTCATAATAAATAAAAAGACAATACATCATAGCCATGGAAATTTAACCAACAACTTTTAATTCAAAAGGATAGAAATCACCTAAATGTGTTCAATACAACTTCAATCCTCAATAAAAGCTTGAACTCTTGAAGAAATTAAACTAGAAAGTGTGTGTTGAGAAGTAGTGAAAAAGAGAGAAATTTCTACATAAATCATATTGGGGTCACTGCCCATCTACTATAAAAACCTACGTTGCCCTCTACATTGTTGGAAATTATGTTTTGACCAAAATAATTAAGGTTTAATTAATTTTATTTTGGGTAATCAAACATGATACATGTTGGTCCCGAAACGAGTATAATCAGTGTATGGAGGGAATACACTGATCAGCAACGAACCAAATAGCTAAGTCAGAGTTGTGCTCTCAGAAGCTGAGTAGAGATAACCCACCTACTGACAGCTCGGAAGCAAGTCAGTTGGATAGCTACCTCAGTAAGCTCAGTTTAGTGCGGAATGTGAGCTCTTAAGTTTCTACTCGTTTTAGTACTGAAAACTTATCAGTTTTGCTTAGGGAAAACGTGATTAAGGCTGGTGCACAGTTTTAAAGATCTGGATGATGAATCAGTCCTGATGTTTTGAAAACAATGCAAGGATGCTCAGTTTAATATGAATGACAGTTATGATCCTGAGCAATAAGTAAATCAGCACACAAGGGACTTTTTAACGTGGTTCGGAGATAACTAACTCCTACGTCCACGACCTGATTTAACAGGAAGCTATTCTCAAACCCTGAGGATAGGTACTCAATTTTTACATGCCAAGGGACACGAGTAGCCAACTTCCTCTCTTAGGAACTGACCCCTGGGCGTTTTACAAGTCTCAGTCCTACCTACCAACCAACTCACAACCTGAGGGGTTTGGTATTCACGTTTCCAAGTATTGTGTATTAATCCCTCTAAACAAAACACTTCTATGGATGGGATCAATACTCTAAGCAAAATACAGAAAGATTCCTACTACAACACTAGGGAAATTTAAAGTTTTAGAGTGTTGCTTCAAATGAACTTTGAGTGCTTGGAATCTTGAGAGCTTTCTCTTGAAAATTTCCCGTTAGCCTTGAATGGGAGCAAGACCTTCTGTATTTACAGAAGGGTTTGAAATAGATTCGTTGGAAGAGATCCGTTTCAAACCCTTCTATTTTGGGTAGGTGCAGGTTTGGTTGTCCTTTGTCTGACAAAACCCATACCTAGTATGGTAAAATTTCTGATCCTCCGCCTGTATCTTTGAGAAGAAATAATTGCGCTCAGCCTCCGTACATTCGTGTCGCCTTCTTACTGGTCGTTTGTCCAATGGCTAGCTTGTCGGCTTTGACTTTACTGAACCTCGTACATTTATAACTCCGAGTCTCTCGTTCTTTACTCAAAATAAATGTTTGTCTTATGTTGGAGACACTGACATTCCTTTTGCTTCTTCAGACTTCCATTTGCACGTGTAATCTTTGGGTCTCAGGAGTTACAAGTATCAGGTTAGCTGATACTAGGCCCAAGTCAGGACTTATGAACATCAGTTAGACGTTCTGCCTAATCAAGGTTATACTATGCCTTCACTAATAGAGACTTCCCTCATCATGCTTAGTCTACTCAGTTAGTCAGGATCAGTGGTCTTCTTCAGGATGGCTTCTACGCAGCTTTAGGACTCCTTCTAGGTTTTTCAGGTTGCAGCTTCAGGTTGATCATCTTCAGGAGTTCAGACTTTTGGGACGCCACTGTTGGGGAATTAAACGCGGATCTATTTGGGATATACGCTAAATATAAATTTAATCCTACAATTAATATCATGAATTAAACATAATTAAATCAAATAATTGTATTCCCAACAATAGGCTTTGCATGCAAAACATATGAACATATAATATCACGTAAAGCCCTAAATATGCGGAACTAAGGGATTTAGTCAATTATACCTCTTGGAGAAAAGACTATTTCTGAGACAAAAGGCGTCCTTTGTTCCCTTGGTGAAAGACACTTTCTGAGACAAAAGACATCTTCTTGAGATGCCTTAGAGCCGAGTAGCATTGATTAGGATCAAAGGCATCCTTTGAGATCCTTTAGAGCCAAGTAGTATCAACAATGAACTTGAAGGCGTCCTTCTTGAGACCTTCAGCTTGACAAACCCAAAAACCTTCTCAAGTATTCCATTGTCCTTATTCGTACACCCGGAGGGAGGCCACACGAATAATCACAACACAAGGAAGAAAATAATTTTGTTGCCCAAGACTACTGCAATTTTCGAAAATTGCTGTCTAACAATCATCATCATGAAGTCTTGTATCATCTCATATTTATAATGAGAATACAAGATCTTGAATATCTAATATTTCAAATCTTGATTCTCATGAATATCAAATATTCTAATCTTGATAATATTGAATACTAAATAAGGCTTTTCTACGGTCAGGAAGGAATTTCGTCCTTCCTGACGTCAGTAAACCAATAGAATTTTGACAATTAATATTACATCGCCCTAGGCGACATAGTTTCGCCCTAAGCCAAAAAAGTAACTTTTAAAAATTAGAAAATAAAAATTACTGAAATAACCTTTTATAATTTTTTAAAAGTTTTTTTTCTAATTTTTAAAAGTTTTTTTAATTAAAATATTATTATATCTTAATATATTTTAATCAAATTAAAATTTATGTTTTCAAAATTAATTCTTACACCCATTGCGGCCGGGCCGGGCCCGGTCGCAATGGGTGTAAGAATTAATATTGAAAACATAAATTTTAATTTGATTAAAATATATTAAGATATAATAATATTTTAATTAAAAGGATAATTTGGTAATTTTAATTTTATTTAATAATATTAATTAATTTTTTTAACAGTGCGATCGCCTTATGCATAGTGCAATCACTTCAAAATAATATTGTACGTTAGATCATTAATCTAACGGTATTTAGGGGGTTTACTGACGTCAGGAAGGGCGAAGCCTTCCTGACCTTAGAAAGACCCTACTAAATATTTAATTCTTGATATTTCTTTCTTCATAATTTTCGAAAATAATCTTATGTATATTTAATTCCATGAGATCTTGATTTTATTAGATATTCTTGTATACAAGATACTTATCTATTTTTAATAAAATCTCTCATTAATTTAATTTATACATTATTTTCAAAATTTTCAAATAAATTGGGTCCAAAACATTTCTTTTATTTTAATCACCTTATTCATTGTTGGACATTTAATTGGGCTACTTGAGGGGCCTTTAGAAGAATTAAGATTGGACCTCCTAATGGGCCTTGAATTCTAACATTGAGCCCAATTTCATTCAACCCAATAACATTAATCTCACTCCACTATAGGATTAATGTTGCACTATCCATTTTAACCCATATTACAATCATATGGCTCCCGGTCATTATTTCCTGTGTTTAAGATTATCTTATCCGTTAATTAATCAATCCACTGAACGCTTTAATTAATTTAACATCTTAACCTTGGAGTAAGGACAACTCTTCTTTGTCATCATACCGGAAACAAATTCCACTTGCAAGATTTAGTATGACGAACATTTAGAGCCCACCAAGAGGACTAATCATGCAAGACTCTCCAAGCACACGTTACTCTGTATTAAATCTTAGCAACTATCGTGTTCTCAATGGCGTCACCCAAGATGCGAAGTATTGAGTCTTATTGACTCTCTACCCATAACAAAATAAAGTGCCACACACGGATCACACACAAGCCTATTTAAGGGACAAATGTTTAGAAATAAATGACTACTGAGGTCTAATTCTTCATCCCATAAATCAGTACGGAAGAATTACCTCTCTGTAGGTCCTCTTCAATGCATCATCACGCACTAGTGCAATCCCTTGGTCAAGATAAGCCAATCTGGGATCTACACATCAACCGTTTACCAATGGGGGGTTCAAATCCCATCTAGGTTGTGAGTTTAGTACTTGTTACAAGAAACTGATAATGTGATCTTGCTGTGAGTTATCTGGGGATCACCATATTTATCTATAGTGTAACTTGTACTATTATATGAACGAATTGCTATAAATAAATAACATTCATATTATCTAAAGCACATTGATAAAAGATTTATTTCAGATAAAGCTCAAAGATTCAGTTTAATTATACAAAGTAAAAGCATACTTTCTAGTATAACCCTAACAATCTCCCACTTATACTCAAAGTCTGATTTTAAGTATACTACAACATATCTATGTCTAACACATGTCCTAATAATTTCTCCCACTTATACTAAAAGAAGACTGGCAACACACTTGACACTCATTCCTCCCACATTTCTCTCGAATGTACATAGAGGCAGACTCTTTGTGAGAGGATTAACTAGGTCGTCTTCCGATGCGATCTTTGCCATCTCTTCAACTCCTCTCTTAACGATTTCTCGTCTAAGATGGTATATCCTTAAATGTGTTTGTTGGTCTTGTGGACTCTTGGTTCCCTTGAATTTGCAACTGCCCTAGCATTACAATGCTAGACAAATTCAGAATTTTATCCAAGTCCACTTAGAAGATCTTGAGCCAAACCGATTCCTTCACTGCTCCATAAGCAGTTACTTATTCGGTTTCCATGGTAGAATCAGTGATGCACACTTCACCATATCATGGCTCCTTCCCCAAACGAAACACATTACCCGAGGTAGATCTATATGGAATTTATATCTGATTGGAAATTCGAGTCCGAATAACCAACGGGGATTAGACTATATGACAGATAAACCAACATTCTATCTCTAGTTCACTTGAGATATTTCATAATATTTTTATCAGTCGTCCAATGCTCTTTCCCGGGGTTACTTTGATATCGTGCTACCATGCCTAAGTAGATATCCAGTCTCGTACACAGCATAAAATACCTGAGGCTTCCAACTGCCGAAGCATATGGGATGTCTTTCATGCAATCTATCTCTTCTTGTGTCTTCGGACACATATCTTTTGATAGATGAATTCCATGTCTAAAAGGTACAAAACCTTTCTTGGAATTCTGCATGCTGAACCGTTTCAAAACAGTGTCTATGTATGAAGCTTGTGATAAGCCGATCATTCTTTTCTTGCGATCTCGAGTAATCTTGATCCCTAAGATATGACCAGCTTCCCCAAAGTCCTTCATATCAAACTGATTTGACAACCATACCCTTACGTCTGATAATACCGCTACATTGTTTCCAATGAGCAAAATGTCGTCTACGTATAGTATCAAGAATACCACGGTAGTTCCAACATACTTCTTGTACACACAACTCTCAAACTCATTTTGATCAAAACCATAAGATTTTATTACTTTATCAAAACATTGATTCCAAGCTCGCTATGCTTGCTTAAGTCCGTAGATAGACCTCTTAAGCTTGCATACAAGGTGCTCTTGACCTTTTTCAATAAAGCCTTCGGGTTGATATATATAGATTTCTTCTTCAAGACTTCCATTAAGGAAAGCTATCTTGACATCCATTTGCATAGACCACATCTCGGCTTTCATTGCGGTTAGCCAAGAATCTGCATTCTTGTCTTCGAGTGCTTCGTCGTATGTCCATGGGTCTAATTCATCTTCCCCGAGGACCAAGTCAGACGACTCTCCCACAAACATGAATCTCTCGGGTTGTCTCACAACCCTCCCACTACAACGAAGCTCCGGTTGTGTTGGTGTGTCGCGTGGTATGTCAACTTGTATCTTTGGTATAGGATTATGCCCTTTTATTTTATCTAAGGTAATCTCACTTTTGGGCTTTCTATTGTTCACATAGTCTTCTTCCAAGAACTTAGAATGCGTACTAATTACAATTCTTTGGTCCTTGGGACTATAGAACATACCGCCTTTCGTTCCTCTCGGGTATCCTACAAACAACCTCAATTCCGAACGTGGATCCAATTTTCTGGCGTCCTTATCCAACACATATCTCGGACACCCCCAAATCCTTATGTGTATCAAACTAGGCTTACGCCCGGTCCACAATTCTGTAGGAGTTTTAGATACCAATTTGGATGGCACCAAGTTTAGAATGTGAGTTGTTGTTTCCAAGGCAAAGCCCCAACACGACTTGGGTAACTCCGAATAACTTATCATGAATCTGATCATTTCTAAAAGAGTTCTATTTCTTCGTTCCATAACCCCATTTTTTTAAGGGGTACCGGGTGCGGTCAATTGGGATACAATCCTTTCACTTGACAAGTAGGTCAAAAATTCATTGCTGAGGTATTCGACCCCACGATCCGATCGTAGGAACTTGATACTCTTTCCCCTATGTTTCTCGGCCTCGGCTTTGAACTCTTTGAATTTATCAAAGGTTTTTTATTTGCGCCGCATAAGGTAAATGTACCCATATCTTGAGTAATCATCTGTAAAAGTTACAAAATACTCAAAACCTCCTCTAACTTGAACCGACATTGGCCCACATACGTCAGTGTCAACAATTTCCAACACTTCACTAGCTCTATTTCCCTTGGCCCCGAAGGCCCTCTTGGTCATTTTTCCCTCTAAACAAGATTCACACGTTGGAAACGGCTCAACATGGAAAGACTCCAATGAGCCTTCCGCCAGCAACCTTTGAATTCTCTTTAGATTAATATGATCAAGTCTTAGATGCCATAGAAGTGTTTCGTTCACGGTTGAAGAAAATTTTATTTTCTTAGAAATAGTCGATGTGTTATAAGAAGCATTTTGTGTGTTTATTCACTAATGTTCCCGAACAGATGAACTCATCATTTCGAAAAATAACAACCATATTATTAAAAGAAACTGAGTATCCATCAATGCACAATTTAGAAACCGAAATTAAATTCTTCCTAAAACTGGGAACATAAAGAACATCTTTTAAAAGTAAAACTCTATCTTCAAAAGACAGGTGCACGTCTCCCACTGCGACAACCACTACCCTCGTAGCATCGCCCAATGTGATGAGGATCTCATTCGCACTAAGTTGTCAGGTTTTCCGGAACCCCTTTAAAGTGAAACATACATGATTAGTGGCTCCCGTTGTGACGCTCGGTTTTTTTTTTTTTTTTGTAAAATTGACATTCTAGAAACCCGAGTCGTCACTTGGTGACCCAAAAACCCAGCTAATTTTTTTTAAACAATAATAATAGCAACATTAAAAAGATAGCGGAAGCGTACGATAAAAGAAGCAGTGGCCATTTTCCAAAACACCCCACAAGATCACGTTAAAAGTTTGGCACAAAATAGACAAGCAAAATAAACATCACATAATTTCATCATCGAGGGATATAATAGTGTTCATTTCCTTAACGCACCGATAAGTCTTAACTTAGGTCCAACATATTAATGGTATCCATCATAATAGTTAAATCCATAATGAAGTGCATATCACAATTAAAATAAACACAAGACATGGGAATTGTATCACTCTCCAACTGGCGCGAGCTCCCCTTCATCAGTACCAGAAAAGATTTAAATTATGGGGAAGTGAGATTTGAATTCTCATTGTGGGTGATCCGTACGCTATTGTACAGGTTGGCGGTACGCAAATAAACAAAATATTGTCATAACCACAGAGGCTCGCCGTTCCAAAATACATCATTTTTAAGAAAGCTTCTTTCTCTTTTCTTTTCCATATACATATATATATAGCCACAAAGGCTCGTCATTCATACATAGCACACGAAGGCTCTCTTCCACCATGGCGCCTAGCCACACAGGCCAGACCATTACACATCATTTGAGATGTTTTAGCACACGAAGACTCTATTCCACTGCGGCGCCTAACCACACAGGCCAGACCACTACATGTCATTTTAGACACTTTAGCACACAAAGGCTCTCTTCCACCATGGTGCCTAGCCACATAGGCCAGACCATTACACATCATTTGAGATGTTTTAGCACACGAAGGCTCTATTCCACCGCAGCGCCAAGCCACACAGGCCAGACCACTACATGTCATTTTAGACACTTTAGCACACAAAGGCTCTCTTCCACCTTGGCGCCTAGCCACATAGGCCAGACCATTACACATCATTTGAGATGCTTCGCCCGTGGGCATTCACATAATAATTGGGTAATAACTGGGGTAATAACCGTAAGAACTTATGTAAACCGAGTAAATCCAGTATACCAAGTAAACCAACCCGAAGGTCAACAAGTTTTTTTTTTGTACACACCAACAGCCCATATAATATTATGGCAGTACAGTAAATGTCACCCAACTTAAAAGATTTTCCTTTTGTAAGTCAGTCCCCCTTTCTTTTCACCCAAAGTTCTCGTCACCATAGAAGCACTCACACCTAGCATCATTTGTTACATTTCATTTAGTACTTGTACTTATTTAATAAGTCTTTTATTTAAGGGCTCTTGTTAAGTCTCTTTTAGTACACTTGCATATTTTAGAGGTTTTTTATAAGAGTTTTAGACAAACAAGACCATATGACTCCCAACTTAAAGACAACACTAATCACCATGCATCTACCTACTACATGCATTCACATACCCATACATGCACATAATATACACATTCAAATAACATCATTCAAGGCTTTTAGACTTAGTTTTTTCTAAAGAAAAATATTTACTTAACTTCTAACATGAAAATAATACATACACACCAACATTTAATTTGTGCAGTTTGTATGTTGGGGCTGCACTTACACCTACTTTGAGCATTTTCTAAAAATATCAAAACACAACGAAAAATCATGAAAGTTTTACAGAATATACCTCTTGAAGTGTAGAACACATAAAAAATTTGTCCCAAGAGGTTTGACTCACGGAAAAGGTCTGTTTGAGTCATTCTAGAAAAGTGGTCAGTAGGTGTTGGTCCCTTAAAGTGATCAAGGTCTAGAGGGGGGGGTGGATAGACCTTGAGTCCAAAATTAGATTTTTCAAACTTTTCAAAAGGATAGATTCTAGAACCTTACAGTAGCCTTTTTGAAGTTTAGAAAACTGTAAGTCTACAAGAGTTTTAAAACAGGACCACAAAGGTTACAGCTGTGGACTTAACAAGTCTGCAGCTGCAGAGTTTAAAAACTTGCAAAAATAACAAATCACTTGTAGACAAAATATCAGAGGAGTTCTCACAATTAAAATTGTATTGAGAATATTCTAATGTGCAGCGGAATAAAGTGAGTGTTAATGAAAAATAATATAAACTAGACTTAACAGTTGAGTGACTTATGTAAGTCTACATCTGTAGAGTCAGTTTCTGTGAAAATCTCATGGTTTTATGCACTCGAGATTTCAAAACAATGATGAATGTAACAAGGAAATTAAATATGCAGAACAAGAATATAAATAGCAGAAGGTAAATAGACCAGATTTATAGTGGTTCAGTGTCCATAAAAAGACCACCTACATCCACTGTTACACCACTTAGGTGCCAAATTCACTAAGAAGTGATCACTCAGATTAATACAAGTAGTTCCCCCTTAGAACTAGGTTCACTCAGATTCCTATTATAAAAAGAGATGAACTACCCTATTCACTCAGAAAACAACTCACAAAGAGTTGTTACAAAACCTCACAAAGAGATATCTACACTGAGTAGAAATATAAAGTAGGTGAGGGAACAACAACAAAAGGTGTGATTCTTTCTAAAAAAATCCTAACCAACTATCCTATGAATCACAAAGAATAAAATGAGTAAAGCTCTCTCAGAATATTGTTGGCTGTAGACTTGCTCAGATTGAATGCTTGTATGCTCAGGATTGTTGTTGTTGAATCCTCTGAGGACTTCTTCTATTTATAGATTGAGTGGTGTGACTTATCCGTTGGGAATTTCAAATTTGAAATTCAGATACGGCTCCTCTCTCTCTATTGGCATGTGTGAGGTGGTCCTCATCCTTCACACAGGATAGTACTGATTGTACTATGTCCTTTCCTTCAGAATTCTGGCCTCCTTGTAACTAATCTTAATTTGGCTTTAGAATTAGGAAAGTAATTTCCACTTAAGTACAGTTTAGTGAGTGCTTGAGAGCTACACTAATAGTCCTTAAGGGTCTTCTTAAATCTTCAATAAATTTCTGACTTGTACATCTCTTCAAATGGTTCTTTGCAACTATAGAGTCTTTAACCTTGCAGCTGTAGAGTCCTGTTGGTCCCAAAGGCAGGTTTTGAGGAAAGAAACACTAAGTCAAGTCTAGAGGGGGGGTGTTGAATAGACTTGATAGGTTTCAAAATCTTTTTGAATTGGCTTAATTTTAAAAACAGCAGACTACTGGAGATAGTCTGGTTTTAAAAATTGTGCGCTGTGATTTGTGCGGAAACATTTTTGTGAAAACCGTTCTTAGTGATTTGTGCACAGATTAAGAATAGAATAGAAAGAGCATGAGACATACGAATTTATAGTGGTTCGGACATAAGGTCCTACTCCACTCTCCACAATCCAACTGGACTTGTGGGTCTCTCCACTATCTTTCTCACTCACTCACTTACTCACTTCGAGAGTACTACTATCTTACAATAGTCTTATGCTAAAAGCAATCGACGTCTAACACCTTCTATAAAGCTTACAATTGATTAATATTGAGTAAATGGTTTTTGAGCACGAGTGAAGATTTTGACAGAGTTTTGGCAAGCTTAAACACGTGTAGGACGATACTTGAAATCTTCACTTGAACTCTTATTTATAGGTTCAAATCAACTAGTCGTTGGAAGGACTAGAGATCTGAAATCCCATAATTTAGGAATCAATCAATCATTGAGATTGATTGAATCTCCTTCTTGATTCCCGGAAATTTTCGTGAACCTCTAATCAATCAAGTTTGTCCCCTTGATTGATTGATCTTTTTTTCTGGGAATCTCTCATTTGTCGCAAGTCAACCCTTGTGTGATTCCGTAGAATCTAGGTTGAGCACAAGACCTCAGCTGATCTGTCTTCTCAGCTGGTATACTGGTCTGCTGGTATTCGGACCTTAGCTGATGTGCTAGTCTGCTGGTCTGCACCTCAGCAGATATCTTTGGGCCTAGTCTGCTGCTTTGGTCCTTAGCTTATCTGATCCTCGTCTTGTTTGCTACATGCTCTTCAGCTGATCTTCTTACATCAGCTGATCTGCCTCCTCTGCTGTTCTGCTTCCAGGTACTCAGTGTCATCTGCTCAGGTCTTCTGTCTTCTGAAATTTGCTAAGTCTTCAAAGCCTTAGCTGGTCTTCTTCTGTATGAATGCTTCGGATCTTCTAGGTAGCAAGGTTGGTTCCTCCTTACTAAAACCTATCTAATCCTAACTATTCATCAGCTGACTAATAGGTTCAGTTGGTCCTATTACAAGCTGGATGGTTTATTATATCATCAAAACTTCTAACAAGAATATCCTAACAAATTCCCCCTTTTATATTATATCAAAACCAACTCAGCTGATCTCAAACCATACGCATAGTTAATCAAGATTGACATAGGATAGAGAAGAAGATCTTTAGATAAGATCTTTCAGACAGAAAGTAAAGAGCAACTGACAACAAGAAGTTATCTGGAAAACATAAACTTCATTAAGCAGAGAAAGAGTTACAAGGAGAATAGGATCCTAACCTCAGCTAACTCATCTGGCCTATTACATTACCAAGGATTTCCTGTTGTCCATAGGTAGCTGCATCCAGTCAAGGAATCTCTTCTCAATAGCCTTCAGAGTAGAGACGGATGTATCAGGGAGGGTTGAGAGAAAGCGCATAACCATCTGCAACCAGATCTTCCTAATCTCTACCCAGTCGATATTACCACTCTCATCAGTTGGCGTGGGAAAGTACTCCAACTCAGGTAATTCAGGCTGAACATCCACTCTGAGCATTATTTTAGAAACAGCCTTGAAGAAGATTGGAAAGTGTTCCTCTAACCATGCTCTAAACTCGGCATTCTTCTCCCTTTCTCCCCTTATATCTTCTCCTCTGAGCACATAGAATTGGATTATTGTCTTCCACATGTCAACCTGGTCAGACGACATATCCTTGCAGAACATCTCTATCGGACCATTCACAAGAGGATCATTGGGATCTCTCACATACTTTCCACCCTTCTTCATTCTGGACTGAGGTAGTTTACCTTCTTTCTTCAACCTCCTCTGATATCTCCTTTCCAGTTTATCATTCATTTCCCTTTCATGTCTCTTATTCCTCTGCTCTGGAGTTTCCTTCTCAGCAAGCTTCTCATCAAGTTCAGCGTTCATAACCCGTTTCTGCTTTTCCCTAGCTTCAGCAGCCTCCTCTTGCCTCTGCATAGCTTCAGCTATCTTCTGATCTCTCAGCTCTTGAGATTTCTGCTGGGCGATCTTCCTCTCATTGATATAATCTTCAACATTCTGGATCCTGGCAGATAGAATGCCATTATTGTCTACCAGTAGATCCTTCAGCAGGGCCATCTCAGCCTTCAAACTTGTAATCTTAGCTTGCAAGGCAGCAATATCAGCTGAGTTCTTCTCTTCCCCCTTTCTGATATTATCAAAAGCAGAAGAAGAGGTAAGTGAAGTGGGAATCTTCTCAACAACAGCTTTGAGATCTGCTTGACTATCCTTGCAATCAGCCAAGTCTTTCTTCAGATTTCCAGTAAGGAGCCTGATCTTATCATACTCAGCAGAGAGGGCAGCTGTGGCATCATCAGTGAAGGCCTGAGCCTTTTCTTCAAACCTCTTGCGAGTGAAGTACAACACCTTCCTGGTGACATAAAGACCATCCTAAAGACTTTCCCTTAACTTGGTCCTGTGATCCAGCAGAACTTGATGGACATGCTTTTCTATCAGTGAGGGAGTAGCAGTCTTGGCCGCCAGCAGAGTCACCTTGACCTCCCTGATATGATCATCAAAATAAGCCTTGATTTGATCTATAATATCAGGAGTTACCTGATCAGCTGGGCATATCTCAAAATTCTCTACTGGAGGAATGAATTCTGACTCCACCGTTTCTGGGCAATCCAAGGCCACTCCATCCTTGAGCAGCAGAGCCCGTGCAACCTTGCGAAGTTCTACCGGTGTAGTCAGCTGAGATGGAGCCTTAACCTCCAAGGCATCCATTAAGATTTCCTCCCAGTAGGTAAAAGTAGCTTCACCCATCTCCTTCAACAACTCATCAAGGAAAGTGACTGGGCCTTCTCTTGCTTGTGCCCATGCAAGGCCATCAGCCAGCAGATCCTGATGGGCTGGATAGTTGGTGATCTCAGGGATGTAAAAGGCAAGATGAGCATGGGCAGTAATGACCATGCCACGTTCGAGGGGCCCTTTGGATCGGAGGTGGGATAGTCTTGCTTGCTGGGCAAGTTCAGTGGGAGAGTTAGGGTTGTCTAAGTTTATGGGATCTTGGTTAGGAGGTGAGGGGTCAGCTGATGGCTTACCAAAGGCAGATATCTCTTCTGGTTCATTGCCAACTGGATTTTGTGAGGGAGAAGGGTCAGCTGGAGGTGTGATGTGTGTAGAAGGTTGGGATAAAGGGGATTCATGAGGGGAAGGTGTTTGTGAAGGTGAATGTGGGGGCTCAGATGAGGGAGCGCTGACCTGATGGGATCGGCTGCGATAGGTGAGTCTGCTGATGGTGCCTCCTCGGTGAAGTGTATCACTTCAGTCTCAGCGACTGATGCCTCTGCTGACTCCTCCTCTTCTGATTCCTCCTGTTCTTCACCAGAATCAGAAGCCGACTTTTCTTCTGAACTGGTTGCCTCTGCTGACTCTTCCTCTGCTGGTTCCTCTTCTTCATCAGTTGGCTCATCTACCAGCAGAGTAGATTTTGCAGCTGATGAGGTAGCAGCTGGAGACTTCTTCTTCATACTGCTCAGAGGAGCAGTATCATCCTCATCAAAGGACAATTTCCTTTGAATAGGTGTACCATCCCTCTTGGACTTCTTTCTCCTCTCAACCCTAGCAGCAGGCTCAACAGCCTTTCTCTTCTGCTTCTTCTTGACACCAGCAGAAGGACCTTGAGCAACTGGTACTGGGTCAGCTACAGAATCCAAATCAGCAGGTCCAATAACATCGAGATTGCTTCCCCTAAGGAACTTGGTGTGATTGTAGTTAACAATCCACTCGCCATTCCACGTGTGCTCTGGCAGCAGATGCCTCAAGATTATGGTAATCTTGGTAGCCATAGAACATTTTGACTTCAGCTTGTACATCTGCTGACCGTTCACTACTTCAGCAACACATCTCTTGGACTCCTGCTCCAAGCGAAACCACAGCAGACTTACCCAATCTGCTGGAACTCCATCTAAGATTGTTCGAGCCACACTAAGGCGAAGTTTGGTTAGGGCATCCAAACTCCCCTGCTCTGCAAGGATGACCTTGGTCACCACATCCATTAAAAACCTGAACCTCCTCCTTAACATATTTTTCTTCAGATTTGTGGTTTTGTCCCGCTGGCTCCTTCTCGCCATTGTTTTGAATGTAGTCAAATAATCAGCCTCTTTGTAGGTGTGGGGTTGAACACCAGCGGCAGAGATACTAAAAATTTGAGCAGCAACATCCTTGGATAAGACTACTGTTTCACCATCAACAAGAGAACCGATGGTGTTAGGACTGAACTGGGCTTTGAGTAGAAACTGGAAAGCATAGTAGTTCAGGGTCTTGTGGTCGGGTGGCATCATGGATATGAAGGTTCGGAGATTATGATGTTGGAGGAGATTTAGAATTTCTCGATTCTCTGGAACCGGTGTTGTATCGTAGTCAACACACATCTCGACATACATCTTTTCGAGCATCTTCTTAATCGCATCATCATCCATAACTTCAACACAAATATTAGTGAGACAGAGAGAATTTGCAGACAAGAAAATAGAGAAGATAGAAGAATTTCAGAGCAGAAAGGTTTTTAGAAAGAGGGTTAAAGGGTATTTATACAGATTGGAGGAGATGAGCAGTTTTTCCAAAATAAAACCGATCAATTTAAATCGTGGATTGGTATATGGCATCACATAAATCAAGGGTCCAGATTAAGTGACCTTTGCGAATTATATGGGTGATGTGTAAGTGTCAGGTTTCGAAATTGGTTTTTGGCCGCCAAAAATTCTGCCTTTTGGTAAAAGGTAATGATTAAAGACTTTTGTGATGTAATTCGGGCGGTGAGAAAATAATTACCACTGACAGTTTATTTTGGAATAAATCCCCAAATTTTTGAAAGTGAAAAGATTTGATTGCCAATTTTCTAAAATCAATTTTAGAAATTAGGGATTTATCTGATTTTTGAAAAGATTTTATCAAATTAGTTTTACAAAAATTTTGAAAAACAAAGAAAGAGAAAACTTATCAAATAGTTGACGTGGCGATAACAGCTGATAAGAGTAATCTTCCATAAAAAATTCTTCTGTTCATCTGGTATCAGCTGATATGACTTAGCTGGAGGGACTTGGCCTTGTCTTACTCTCTTGACTTATACCTGTATCAAGTTAGAAGTAACAAGATAGGAAAAGAAACAAGAAAGCATAAAAAGACATACCAGATCAGCTGATGTAAAGTTAGGTGATTACCTCAGTAGATTTCCCCTTAGCTGATTACCAACTGACCACTAGAAATCCTTTTTCTCCCTTTCTAAAGAACTGCTCCTCCATCTACCATTCCTAACTCTACTACTAATTCTCTGAATCTTACCTCTGCCAAAGGCTTGGTAAGAACATCTACTCTCTGCTTCTCTGTGTGAATCTTCTCCATCCTGATGTCTCCCTTCTCAGCATGGTCTCTAAGGAAATGATGTCTTATGTACACATGGAGAACTGAGTTCAAAGTAATGGCTATTGCACTTGTGCTATCACAAAAGATAGGTATCTCTTCTGTGATCACATGGTAGTCCCTCAGCTGTTGTCTGATCCAGAGCAGCTGAGAGCAGCAGCTACCAGCAGCCATGTACTTTGCGTCTGTTGTGGAAGTAGCTACTGAGGTCTGCTTCTTGGAGAACAAAGAGATCAGCTTACTTCCCAGAAACTGACATGTGCCTGAAGTTGATTTCCTATCAATCTTGCACCTTCCATAGTCAGAATCTGAATACCCACTCAGCTGAAAAATTGTCATCAGTTGTGTACCAGAGGCCCAGATTGGAAGTACCCTTCAAATACTTCACAATCTTCTTAGCTGCTTCCAGATGAGATTTCTCGGGATTGGCCTGAAATCTTGCACACACTTCTACTGCAAAGCTGATATCAGGTCTGCTGGCAGTGAGATACAGCAGAGAACCAATAAGTCCTCTATATTGTGTCTGATCCACTTTCTCACCAGCCTCATCTGGATCCATACTAAAGTTTGTCATCATTGGAATCTTAGCTTCTCTGCTGCTACTGACTCCAAACTTTTCTATTAAGTTCTTGGCATACTTAGCTTGCCTTATGAAGGTTCCATTGGACATCTGCTTCACCTGAAGTCCAAGGAAATAGGTCATCTCCCCCATCATGGACATCTCAAACTTGCTTGTCATCAGTCCGCTAAACTGATAACACATCTGCTTGTTGGGGGAGCCAAAGATGATATCATCCACATAGATCTGCACCAAGAGGATATCATCACCATCTTCCTTTCTGATCAAGGTCTTGTATATCTTGCCTTTGCTGAGTCCACTATCCAGCAGAAACTGAGATAATGTATCATACCATGCTCTAGGTGCCTGCTTTAGTCCATATAAAGCCTTCTGCAACCTATAGACCTTGTTTCCAACCTCAAATCCTGGTGGCTGTTCCACATATACCTCTTCTACTAGGATTCCATTCAAAAATGTTGATTTGACATCCATCTGATATACCTTGAACCCTTTCAAAACAGCATAGGCCAGAAATAATCTGATGGCTTCTAGTCTGGCCACAGGAGCAAATGTCTCATCATAGTCAATCCCCTCTGACTGTGAATACCCCTGGGCTACTAGCCTTGCCTTGTTTCTCACCATAACATCATTTTCATCCTTCTTGTTCTTGAAGACCCACTTAGTGCCTATGGCCTTCTGATGTTTGGGCCTCTCCACTAGAGTCCAAACCTCTTGTCTTGCAAACTGGTTTAGCTCCTATTGCATAGCTACAATCCAGTTTGGATCTTCAAGAGCTTTATGGATATTCTTGGGATCTATCAGAGACACATAACAGCTGAATTGAGCACCCAAGTTTAGTTTTCTTCTGGTCTGAACACCTATACTTGGATCTCCTATGATCTGCTCAGCTGGGAAGTCAGGCAACTTCTTTTTACCCCTCTGAGGTGCCATGGTTTGCTCCTCTTGGGTTTTATCTGATATTCCCCCTTGGTTAGTGTCAGGAGTCAATGTCCCATCATCTGGTGCTGATGAAGGCTTATCAGCTGACTTGGGCTCATCTTCTGAATCTGAGTCTGATTCAATCCTAGGTACCACTACCTTAATCAGATCTGGCTTATCTTTCAGATTCAGTTGATCCATCTAATCTGCTAGTTCCTCCTTGCTGTACTCATGAACAGATTCATCAAATACAACATGGGGTGATTCCTCCACACAAAGAGAAACCTTATTAAAGACTCTATAAGCTTTGCTACTTTCAGAATATCCTAAGAATATTCCATCAGCAACCTTAGCATCAAAAGTCTTTAATTTGGTCTTTCCATTGTCATGGATGAAGCACCTACATCCAAAAATATGGACAAAGAAAAGGTTAGGGGATTTACCTTTGTACATCTCATAAGGAGTCTTGCCATGTCTCTTGACTGGTAGACACCTATTCTGAATGTAGCAAGCAGTGTTTATGGCTTCTGCCCAAAATCTTTGAGGGGTCTGATATTCAGCTAACATGGTCCTTGCTGCCTCCTTGAGGGTTTTGTTCCTCCTCTCAGCTAACCCATTCTGCTGAGGTGTTCTGGCAGTTGATGTCTCATATTGAATCCCATTTTCCCTGCAATAGTAAAAAACAACAGAGTTAAGAAACTCAGTACCTCTATCACTTCTGTTTCTGACTATGCTGAGGTCCAGTTCCTTCTGAATCCTCTTGAACAACTCCAGCATCTTGACCATAGTCTCATTCTTCTTGAACAAGAACACTACCCAAGTGAATCTTGTATAATCATGCACAACCACCAGTGTATACTTCCTTCCACTGAAGCTAAGACGTGAGACAGGTCCAAACAAATCCATATGAAGCAGCTGGAGTGCTTTTGTTGTTGCAGAACTCTACACATCTTTGAATGAGGCTTTGGTTTGCTTTCCTTTCTGACAGGCATCACACTTCTGCTCAGATGCAAACACCTCATTTGGTAGTCCTCTAACTAGACACTTCCTTGCAACCTTGTTGAGAGTCTTGAAGTTCAGATGACCTAATCTCTTGTGCCAGAGCCAGCTGATCTCTGAGGAGCTTTTAGCAACCAAGCATGAATCAGCTGGACAGCTTGCAAAGTCTGCAAGATACATATTACCTCTTCTGAGGCCAGTTAGTAGCACCTGCTCATTTAAATCATTAATAACAAGGCAAGAGTTTTTAGAGAATCTTACTGAATATCCCTTGTCACAGAATTGGGATACTGACAGAAGATTATGCATCAGCCCATCCACATAGTAGACTTCTTCAACTCTTGTTCCTTTGATCAGCAGAGTACCAACTCCTCTGGTGACTCCAAAATTGTTGTCACCAAACACAACTCTAGGCCCATTAAGCGTCACAAAGTCCTGGAGGAGATGCTTTTCGAACGTCATATGCTTTGAGCATCTGCTATCAATGTACCAGACATGGCCCTTGGCTTCTCCTCTCTCCATTGGGATAGAGTCTGCCTGAAATTAAAACTCAGGCTTTAGGTACCCTTTCTTTGGGTCCTGATTGGTTAGTTTCCACTTTCTGGATCCACAGGTAGAGATCATCCTTATGAGGTTTAGGTGAACTCAACCTTCTACCATACTTGTCCACAAAGATCATCTCCCTCAGAGGATCTTTTCTAGGGCGATGAGTGATAATAGCAGGCTTGTAGGTGGGCTGCTCGAAAGGATAGTTTCGGCTTGAGCCTCTGAATGACTCATATACTTTAGCCGGTGAAGGCTTGCCAACTTTGGTTACGTTAAATGTAACCCAGGGCTGAGGTTTGTTTGGCTTGGGCTTACTCTGCTGAGATGGCCCAGGCTTATCATTCCTCTGCTGATTCTGCTGAGGTCTCCTTGTCTTAGCAGAGCTATGACTTGGATTCCTCTTCTGACCTTGGGGCTTCTGAGCTTTAGATTTATGTTTGTTATCAGCAGGCTTCTGAGTTTTAGTACTCTTCTTCTCTGCTGAAACCTTTTGATCTCCAGCAGACTTCTGAGCTTTAGAGATCTTCTGTCCAGCTGGGACCTTTTCTATCCCTCTGCTCTTTTGCCCTTCTCTTACAGGTGAAGGCTCAGCTGGCCCTTTACCCTTCCGAGGATCCCTAATTAGCCCACTGTCACCTTTCTTCTTCTTTCGTGGTTTGGGTTTAGGATAACCAAAACCTCTTTTGTCATTCACAGTTTGTGAGGACTCAGCTATTTCAGACACGACATTTTTTGCCTTAGTCAGCTGGTCCACTTTTAGCTGAAGCTGCTGTGAATTTTTAATTGTCAGTTCATTCTGCTTGAAGAGTTCATCGAACTTAGCTATCAGCCGATTATGTTCTTCACTCAAGACAGTGTTCTCAGAAAGCAGCTTTTCTATCAACTTCTCCTGTTCCTATCTTAAGCTTTGAACTTCAGCTTTCAGACTAGAGTTCTCCTCTTCCAGCTTAGAACAAACTTTTAAGGAGGATTGGAGATCAGATAACAACCTGTGTATATCTGACTCAATAGAATGGGTAGAAGAGCAAGATGAGCTAACAGAGGGGGTAGGAGAAATTACCTCTTCTACCTTAGCCATAAGGCAGATGTCTTCCTCTGACTCAAAATCAGATGAAGATGAGGATGAGCTGATGTCCTGCTTTTCCTCCTCTGCCAGCAGAGCTCTCTTGTCAGCAAATCTACGATCTCTCTTGATCCTCTTCTCCTCTCTCTCCCTTGGTGTAAGTAAAGGGCAATCATAGCTGAGATGCCCTGGCTCGTTGCAAGAATAGCATACACCATCTCCTTCTCTCCTGGGACTTGGTTCCCTCCTTCTCTCTGGAGACTTGTATCTGGTCTCCTGCTCATCTGATGATCTTCTGGAATCAGATGACTTCTGGTACCTCCTGGAAGAATCACCCTTGTTCTTCTTCCAATGGGATCTGTCCTTCTGGAACTTTTTTGACATCTTGTCAAACTTCTTGGTCAGCAAAGCAAGTTGCTCCTTTAGACTCATGTTCTCTAGAGTAGAGGACTTCTCTTAACTATCAGCTGCAACAGAGAATGCAACATTCTTTGTAGCTGATGAAGTTGGAGTCTCATCTTCTTGGTCTACTTCTTGGATATCAAACTCATGTGCTTTCAGATGAGATAATAGTGTATGATGACTCATTTCAGATAAATTCTTTGTCTCCTTAATCACAGTCACCTTCACTCTCCATCTGGGAGTGAGAGATCTCAGTATTTTGTTGTTGATCTCCTTCTCCGAGTATTCCTTCCCTAAGGAGCTTGCCTTATTCAAGATCTTTGTCAATCTCATGTCAAGCTGATCAATTGACTCATCAGCTTTCATCTTGAATGTGTCAAAGGTGTGAAGAACGGCTTGGAGCTTGTTCTTCTTTATCTGATCAGTCCCTTCACACATTAAAGATAGTTTTTCCCACATCTCTTTAGCTGTCTTGCAAGTCTTGATCTTCTCGATGTACTTTTTTGACAGTGTCTCAATAATTTTAATTCTTGCCACTTGATCTATGTTGAAGAGTTTTCTCTCAGCATCATTCAGTTCACTCTTCTTCTTCTCTGGCTTCCTTCTCTCGCTGATCTCAGCTTCTAGAGTCTTGCCATCACTCACTGCTTCCCAGTGGAATTTTATTGGCCCTTCCTCCTGAACATTTAGCATCCTATCATGAATGGCTCCAAGATGATTCTCCATTCTGAACTTCCAGTAGTCATAGTCTTCAATGGAAAATTCAGGCTGCTTCCTCGTCTTAGATCCACTCTTCTTGTAGGAGGCCATATTTGCAAGTGGTTAGATAAAATGCACACAAGTTTTTAAAAAAATGGTTTTCAGGGATCTGTCCAGGTGACCACCAAAAGCTTTCTCAGGCTGTGGTCTTTTGGACACGCAGCTCTGATACCACTTGTTGGTCCCAAAGGCAGGTTTTGAGGAAAGAAACACTAAGTCAAGTCTAGAAGGGGGGGGGGTTGAATAGACTTGACAGGTTTCAAAATCTTTTTGAATTGGCTTAATTTTAAAAACAGCAGACTACACTACAAAAAAGTTGAGAATTCGTCACTGAAACATCATTTTTCGTCACAATTGATACTTGGTGACAAAATTTTTCATGGCACAGATCGTCATTAAATGTGTGTGGTATTATGTAAAATGTGACCATGTTTTAATTCGTCACCGAAAGAGCATCCTTTGGTGACAAAAAAGTCATCGTCACTATATCTTTCCATCTATGGTGACGCATAAAGTGTCACATTAGGCATCAAAATTTCATCACTTAATAGGGTGTTTCGTTACTAATAGTTAAATTTTACATGACGATTTGATTAATTATCACTAAAAAGTAATTTTTTTTGTGACGATTATCCTTATATAACTTAATTCGAGAAACTTTAGTGACTTTAATTTTGTCACAATTAGATTAATTATTTCATCACATTTTGTATATTCGTCAAGAAAGAGTTGTTATTTGATGACGAAATATTGATCGTTGTTATATGTGTGCATATATAATGATGACAAAATTTGTTACTAATTAGTATGATTTAGTGACAAAATTATTATTGTCGCTAAATGATGTGGAAATTGTGATAAATTATTTTCGTCACTGTAGTATACTATTTAGTGACGAAAATAATAATCATCACTAATAGTTCAGATGTGGTGACAATATATTTTTTGTCATATTTCAAATTTTTCGTCATGAAAGAAATGCAGAAAAATGACAAAATTTTTTATCATGGTTATATTTATATAGATATAATGACAACTAAATTTCGTCATAGAAAATTAAAATTTAGTGACAAAATATTAATCATCATTAGAAGATGTGAAATTACATTTATTGTCAATTTATTTGAATTTTTATATTTATTAAATTAATAATAATACTAGATATATTAATTTTGATTATTAAATAGTAAATATTACAACAAAAATTAAATTAATTAAACATAAAAAAATTAATTTGCATTAACAAAAAAACTCTATAAATAGAAAGCAATCAACAATAACTGTTATCAATACTACATGAAATAATAAACTAAAAAAACCAAAGTCTTATATATTTCTAAAACTAATTTCCATGATTTTATTCATTTTTGCACTTCAATCGACGATGATGAAATCTTCTACTCTGTAGATATCACCTATAAAAAAAATATTATATCAGATGAATTTTCTAATTTAATTAGCAAGTCAAACACCTCACAATATCATAATAAGCCTCAATCACATCACTTTTGAGAAAGATATAGACTTCCACGAAATAAATTTCTGAATCCAAAGAAGCATTTTAGGAACCATAGTACAGAAATCACAAGTACAGAAAAAATGAAAGTGAAAAACCCACAAATCAAAAGTATAAACCAACTTAAAACACCATAGTAAAGGAAGCCTTAAAGACTTCACACATTATACACCATAGTAAAGGAAGCCTTAAAGACTTCGAACATTATATATATAGTAGGAATGTCATATGAATCTTTCTCAGCTGACAGCCTATCATTGTGTGTTCACCATATTTTTAATAATTTTTAGTTTTCAGATTAGAATAAACTTATTGTAATCTGATTCATCTCAGGTCTAACTTATGGCAAACATCTGAACTCTTAGAATGCACAAGAGTTTTCGGTTTTAAGCTTTTCCATTGGACCATTGCATACTCATTACATTTATCTTCTTTTACACTTGATTCATCTCAGGTCTAACTTATGGCAAACATCTGATTCATACTACCTAATCAGTTTAACTCGTGCTATGAATATGATCTCAAGTGAACTAAATCAGAATAAGTCGTAAAAAACTTCAGAATCTTCACCGTTTCAGTCAAAATCATAAATCAATTCCACCTTAAAGTCTAACCATTATTTTTAGTGAAATTCATGTTTTATTTCATCTAATGCGCCAGAGTTCGATGATTTATGAAAAAACAGTGAAAATAGTACAACAATAAAAAACCACATATTTATGACAAGTAGCACAACTACTAGCAACTCAAGAACTGAAAAAACAGTGAAAATAGTACATCAATCAAAAACCACATATTTATGACAAGTACCAGAACTACTAGCAACTCAAGAACTACATATGTATGAACACAAATAGGGGAAGAGTTACCAGAAACTCTGTTGATGAGAGGAGAGAGGAAACGATTGAAGAGTAGGCTATGATTCCGGATTAGAAAGAAGGGTTTGAGAGGTTTTTGGCTTTGATCGAGTATAAATAAATATGGGTACATACGTGAATATCTCTTAATAAGTAGGGAATATATTCTAATCAAATTTGGAAAATTGTTTTGGTTATGATTTGTCCACTAAATCACGTCTGAAATCTCATTTAAAAAAATTTAAAGACCGCCAGTGGCCCTTTTTGGCTCCAAAACCAATTCATTGATAAATAAAGGGCGAAATTGACGCCTTATATAAACTGCTTCCGACAGAATTCCAATATTTCCAAAATTATGGCAAAATATACGATTTTAACCCTAAGGGCTCATTTGGTTCGTAAGATACCATAAAAAATATGCATATTTTTTACGGATATATACTTTTATCTTACGTACCAAATGAGCCCTAAGTTTCTCAACCAAAATAATCATATTATTATAATTTATCAAGAATAAAATATCCTAATTTCTATCGAATTTGATGAGTGATGAATGAATACCTAATTTATGGAGATACTCCATAAAAGAATCTTCCTCAATGAATAAGATTGGGCAAGCACAATAATTGATTGAGCAGCAGGGGATGATCAAAATGGCTCAGGACTAGTCTTTCGAATCATAATTGCTTGTGATAATCATCACCATGGCTACTGCTTATAGCCTCCAATTTGTCGAATGAACAATCAACTTTAAACCATCGTATCCAAATCTAATTTTGTTATTTATTGTCCATTCACAGGGACACCTAATTTTTAGTCACAAAATTGCAAACCGTTTGCAAAAAATAATTTTGAAACCCTAATAAAATATAATCACATTCAATTATACCTTCAGTTGACAGCGTGGCGTGGCCGTGGACGGCAGGGGTGCATCACGTGTGGCAGCGAGGCTGGGACTATGTCTGCTGTAGCGAACAGGCTTGGGTAGCACCGGCGGTTGAGGTGGAGGAGGCAGCGATGCCTGACCGCTGAAAATCTTTGGTAATGACTGAGGAAGAAACAAGACTAGAGTATAATAGATGCTACAATGTGGGTTTCTGAAATTTTAGGTTTAGATATAGGTCTCATGGGCCATTAATAAAATATTGGCCCAACTTTCTCATTTATTTATTTATTTTATTTAAACATATTTATCACAAGATGATATGCTAATTTTATTTGGTGCACAATCATTTTTATAATATGAGATTACACATTAAAAAAAATAATAAATGAGTGTAATCTTAAATAAAAAAGTATACTTTATTAATATTTGTAAACATGCATAATTTTTTAATAAATATATATTATATTTTTTTGTAAAATAACAAATACAACTTTCTTTTAATTATTTAATCAGAATTTTATCAATTTTATTATTTGTAAAATAACAGGTAACACAACGAGTAATCTTTTTGTACAACAAGTGTATATATTTGAACTAATTTGGTTTTTTATATATAATCTAGTAATTTAAAACTAAAATAGATAATATCTTACGAAACTTTTACTTTTAGTAGTAATTTAAAACTAAATTAAGGAAATAACCTAATAGTATTACTCTTTTGTGAGGATGGTA